>JBBPML010000558.1:0-13478 GCA_038090275.1 Austroboletus novae-zelandiae
AATGTTTGTACATGTTTGTGTAAATATCGTAAATAGCATAGTCTATAGAGATAAGAGAGATATTTGCTATAGGTTGATACATGAGCATAATGCGCCATTGGCTGGTGAGAGTCTAGGCATGGGGCATGAGGTATGTTGTCATAGAGGGGAAGATAAGAGTCTAGGCATGGGGCATGAGGTGCGGCAAGTGCCATTGTTTAGTTTGTGAGAATAAAATACTATAAATGTCTGGTCGAGAGTTCAAACCAGCATCAAGGAGAAAAGAAAGAGATGAAAATATACGATCATAACAGATACTTCTGTCCACTTATCAAAGACTATGCAAGACTGGTGGAACTGCTCACAGATCTGCTCTGCAACTTAGACATGCCACAGAATACAAAATTGGGCAAAAGGAAGTACTGCCAATGGTGCATATTGGACAGGCAGACATACAACAGCATTCAATAAACTAAAACAAGCCTTAGTATCGGAGCTGGTACTGTGAGCACCTAGTTTCAATGGCATACCATTCATTCTTATCACTGATGGTGGAAGCAAAACTGGCTTTGAAGCAGTGCTATCACAAAAGCAGACAGCCATACAACATGATGGTGAAGTGCATACAACAATTCACCCCATTGGATATGGATTGAAATGAACATCACCATCAGAAGAACAATATAAACCATATGTGTTAGAATTTGCAGCTCTTAAATTTGGTGCTGACCAAAGGGAAGGGCAAGCTGAGGGTCTGGGCGGAGGTTCCAAGTTGGTGGAGGGCAAGGATGGACATATTAAATGAGAAGATAGCTGCACTAAGAATCAGCATAGCAGCGCACAAAGAATGGTACAAGAGAAATGTACCTGAACTGCTGAAACTACTTGATGACAGATCCACGCAGCAACAGGTCAAATCCCCAAGCACTGAGCTTGAGGGGGAGCAGACTGGATGTCCAAGCTGCAACATTGAGTCGACCAGCGACCACTGTGCAGACATGATGAGACTGTCAGAAAACGGTGATGTACTGGATAGTGTGCAGGACAAGTCCCTGAGTGTTGAGCTCAAGGAGGAGTGTGTTGGGTGCATGAGCATCAACAGCGACACGTTGGAAGTGTCAGCACCAGCAGTAGACGTCAGATACGTCATGGATGGGCTGGAGAAGCTGTTGGATGCATTAGCACAGCCGCATACAAGGTCAGAGCGCACAGATGCTGAGAATATACCAGGAGGTGGTCAAGGTGACCTGAAGGGAGCAGATGACTGGGCAGACATGTCGAGGCCATCAAGGCATGACAAGGACCTGAGGAATCGATCTAAAGGCACACAGACAATGTCAGTACGGGTACACAAACAGGTGAAATGATCAGATGCAAGCTACTCACCTGAGGGTCAGAGTGGGTGTGCGAGTGGATATATTGAGCTTGCTGGCAGTGATGCAGGCATGTTGGGAGTACTGATGGGTATTGAGGATGTCAAGGAACAGTGGAAGATGCTGAAGAAGACGTCAGGATGAATGGCCAAAAGGTTAGAGAGGAAGAACTCACCTATGGCAGCAAGCAGTGACACAGACAACCCGAGAGATGACACATACATGCCAAATGTGTCAGGAGGTATTGACAGTGTCAGGAATAAGTCAAAGACATTGTGTAATGCATCAGAACAGGTGTGCTGATGGCTGAAGTCCAGGAATGAAGACTTACCTGAGGAGGTTCGAGGCAAGCTATACTAACTGGAAGTTGAAGCACTCATGCCAGAAGGATCAGGAAGTGTCGAAGACCATAAGAGTAGGCCAGGGAAGCTGCGCAACACATCAGGATGGGTGCACAAACAGCCAGAGAGCCAGAGAGCTGAAAACTCACCTAGGAGATCTCTAGAGGAGTCACATGACCCGAGAGGCGAAACAGCTGCACCAGACGGTGTGTACAGATCCCAAGGATGTACCAGAGGGCCATGGAATTGGCGTGATGGCAGCGCAAATCCATCAGGCTGAGATAGAGACTCTGCACACCAGGAGTGTTAGGACCACTTAAAGGCCTTAGGCTAAATGCTTCAGGTTACTTGCAATGCAATAACTATTCTGTGAATGGGGAACATTCACCATAGGGCTCAGCCCTTATATACATGCATATGTGTCTACCCTAAACTATATTACTAATCACCAGCCCTAAACTACATCAGTCAGCGTGCATCATCATGTATAAGCATGAATGAGTAATGTATCGGTAAGCAATGACATCATTGGTCCAGAGCATGATAATGTGAAAATAAAAGAGGAATCATTATAGTACACCCATTTCAAGGACTGATGTCCTCATCAGTGGGGAAATCAAAATAAGAGTCATCAAAATGAATATAGTTTTTCCTGAACTTGAGGAATTCAGGGGTGAGAAACATAGGAGATAATGGTGGAAGAGGTTCATTATGACAGATGGGACAAGAACATGGGGAGTTGATATCAAGGAAATGAACGTGCATTTGTTTTTCTGGTCAAGGAGCTGTAGAGTGTTTTTGATGGAAGGTTTTAACTGAATCCGATGCATTTTTTAGCTCGGATGCCTTGATCCATTCATTTTCTTCCCTAGGGAATCCTTTCCATTGAATTAAGTATTCAATGTGATTGCGTTGTTCTCTTGAGTCTATTATTTCCTTGATTTCTTGTTCTGGAGACTGATCTACAATGACTGAAGGAGGTGCAGGAGGAGTTTTCTGTGATGGATATTCTCCTTGGTGGTATGGATGGAGAAGAGATTCATGAAAGACTGGGTGTATAATCTTCCAGGAACGATTCAATTTTAGCTTGTATGACGCAGTGCCTACTTTTTTTATTACTTTGAAAGGGCCATAATACTTGTCATCAAGTTTCTTTGTGGGTTGTTCTGTTCAAATATTTGTAGCTTCCAGAAGTATCAAATCTCCTTCCTTGTAGTCAACTGATGGATGCATTTTCTGATCATAGAATCTTTTCATGTCAGCAGCGGCATGTTCCAGTGCAAACTTTGCAGATTTCTGAATCTTTTGAATTTGATCTGCGAAGTTCTGGGCTGCTGGATTTCAGCTGGTTACTTTTGAAGATGATCCAATGTTCAGCTGATGTCTGTAATTAACCATGAACAGTGAGAACCCTGTAGACGACTTGGTTGTTTGGTTATGAGTGAATTCTGCTAGGGGAATCCATTCTACCCAATCAGTTTGTCTGTGATTGGTATAGATATTGTTCTACCCATGCATTGTGTCGCTCTGTTTGTCCATCTGTTTGAGGATGAAATGCCATTGATGGGTTTCCTTGTATCTCCAATAATTTGTATAAGTCTTTCATGAAGGAGGAAACAAACTGTGTCCCTCGATCACCTATGACCTTCCTTGGTGCTTCATGTAGTTTAAAGATTTCATCTCTGAATATCTTCACTACTCCCATTGATGTGATTTGTTTGGTGATGGGGAATATGCGAATCATTTTTGAGAATCAATCTACAATAACCAGGATTGCATCTTTTCCTTGAACCTCTGGTAGTGGTTCAATGATGTCAAGTAAAATAATTTCCCAAGGTTGAAAGGAAATTTCATTTGAGTTTAGCAGTGTATATTTTGCCATTGTTATTGCCTTGGCCTTCTGGCATTTATCACATCCTTTCACATATCTTTCTACATCTTTTCTCATTGTGGGCCAGAAGTATTGCGTCATGATGAGTTCCTTGGTCCTTTTTCTTCCAGGATGCCCTGCTAATGGATGGTCGTGGTTTTCTTTCAACACTTTTTCCCTTAACTTTTCATCCTTTGGTACATATACTAGTTTTTTCCAGTACACTACTTGTTCTTTTTGTGTCCAGACGGATCCTTCTTTCTTTAACCCCTGCTGGACGACTGATTCTACCTTGTGTTGTGTTTTTTTTATTAGGTCCATGATCATATCTTCTCCTGTTTGCTGTTGCTCTCGTGGAGCCGGAGTAAGATCGTCAGGTACCTCTCCTTGTGCTAACACTCACATATCAAACCCTTCTACCCTTTTTACCTCATTGATGATTGGATCTTCATCGGCAATTTCCCATCCATCATCTAAAAGGTTGACAAAAACTGGTTCTGTGATCACAGCATTCTCCACAGCCTGTGATGGGGACACAAAAACCGAGTCAGGTAACATGGTGACTGCTGTGTTATCAGCATCTACCCCCTTTTCAAAGTCTGGCCTCCAGAACAGAGGATCGGCAGGATTTGTTTTGCTTGGACGGTGTATGATTTCATAGTGGTATTCCTGCATGAGCTGGTTCCACCATGCTTGGTGATGACTAAGGTCTTGGGGTTTATGGAAGAATTCCAGATTTTTGTGGTCCGTGAGGATCTGGAATGGGAGATGGGCATCAAGGAGGTAATGACGCCAGGTTGTGACAGCGAAGATGACTGCAAGCATTTCAAGATCTGCAGCATGATAATTGTGTTCTTCTTTAATCAATCCATGAGATATAAAAGCTATGAGTTGCCAGACATCATCATGTTGTTGAGACAGAATTGCACCAATACTGATGCCTGATCCGTCAGTCTCAATATGGAAGGGATCTTTGTCAGTTGGTAAAGCAAGTGCTGGGGCACTTGTGATAATTTGTTTTAATTGATTGAATGCTTTTTGACAAGCATCCGACCAGATGAAATCTTGTTTCTCCAAGGTTAACGCATTTAATGGTTTGGCTACCAGTGCGAAATCCTGGACAAAATGTCGATAGAAATTGAGGAATCCTAAAAAACCTCGCAATTGTTTTCATGTCTGGGGAACAGGCCAATCATTTATCGGTTAAATCTTCATGGAGTCCATTTCGATTGTTTCCTCAGATACTACTAGACCTAAATACTCGGTCTTGAGTTGTTCAAACTCACACTTGGTATGCTTTAAGCTGAGTTTATTATCGCGAAGGATTTGAAGTACCTCATGAACGATTCATCGATGTTCATCAAGATCTTTGGTGAAGATCATGATATCATCCATATAAATGACCACTTTTCCTCAATTGATCAGATCTTGGAACAAATGATTCATTATTGTTTGAAAGGTTGCCAGGGAGTTGGTCAACCCAAAGAACATTACTAGTGGCTCATATAAACCATGATTGGTGTGAAACACCACTTTCCATTCATCGCCTTCTTTCATGCGAATGTTATTGTAACCTCACTGAATGTCCAATTTGGTGAAGTAGTGAGCTCTGCAGAGTTTGTCAACGACCTCAGCGATGAGTGGTAGAGGATACCGATTTTTGATAGTGATATCATTTAGTTTTCAGTAATCCTGTACAGGGCATAATTTTCCATCTTTCTTTTTGACGAAGAAGAAAGTGGAGGCGAAGGGAGATTTAGACGGTCTTATTCGTCCGGTGGTGAGATTTTCCTCTAAGAACAAGTCAAGCTCTTCTTGTTCTTTAAGGGTCAAATTATAAGTTTTGCAATCAATTTTGTGGTTACCAGGCTTTAATTTGATTGCATGATCCCATGGTCGGCGAGGTGGTAACTCATCAAAGGATTCTTTGTTGAAAACATCTTTGTAATCATGGTAGCTTTCAGACACAATGTTTTCAAAGGTTTTTGCCTGCTTGGATTGATTGGCTTTGGTGGCTAAATCTGTTGCCAGTGTATTGATGTAACTGGGTCCAATTTGAAAGATACGGTCACCAGCTTCATATTCGGAGTCTTCCTCATCGATGGGTAATAGTTCTGGAATATCTTCAAATTCCAAAACCTTTGTTTTCCAATCAATTTTAGGGTTTACTCATTGTAACCAATCATATCCTAAGAACATGGTATGTGATTTAAGATTTGCTAATGCAAGTGAAATCTGTTCCTTGTGTTCACCAATGTTCATTTCTATGATGGTGAAATGGGTTATCGACCCAATAGTGTTATGAGTTCCATCGGCATTATAGACTGGAATGGGACGAGGAAGTTTGTGTTCAATCAATTTATGTTGTCTGGAAAACTGTTGATCGGTCGCAGATGCCATACATCCTGAATCAAGGAGAGTGAGAGCTGGGATTTTCTTTCCTTTGAGGGAAACCAACATAGTGTTGATTTTGAATGATTTGTTTGATCTCTTCTTATTTACAAACTTTGGTTTAGCTTGTAATTCCCTTAGGATAAATCCTGCTTCAACTTCAGTAGCTTTCTTTATACATGCTACCAAGTCTTTGTCTACTTCACTTTCCCTTGTTTCATGGACAAAAGTTCATAAGTGGCATTCTACACAGTCGTCATCCATGTTGTCTGCCATTGTTTTGATCCAGGCACATAACCATGGATTGACGGTATTTAACCATGATTTTCTCACAGATTGTTTCAGGGGATCAGCCCTTAACAATTCCTTCTTTGGTACTAAGACCCTGTTACACTCAGACATAGACCCGAGTGACGAGGGGTGAGGGGACGTTAATGTCGCTATTCAGCTGACATGGCAAGGGTTTGATAGACGGGCGATCCGCTATCCTCAGCCTCAACGGTATGTCGTGAGCTGTTGACCTGGTCAACATATGTCGTGACGCACGGACGAAGGGAGTCGCTTGGTGATGTGACGATGAGGGACGAAGAGAGCGCCTACTCAACAGTAGGGCGAGGACTGGGGGTCCGAGAGGAATCGATGAACAAGGTAGATTTGGGTAGGTCTAACTTGGGGTATACATCGAGGATATCGAGAGGTTTATATAGGCGAGTCAAGAGAGAATCAAGCGGAGCGTAAAAGAGATGACTCGACTATAGAATGCGATGGAATCGCGAAGAAGGGAAGTGAGTCAGAGATAACGGTATCAATACAACTGCGGATACTGCGGGTGAGTCACGCTAAATAGGTAAGCGAAGATAAGAGGAAAAAGGAGGAATAATAAAGTGGCTCAAGCGGGACTTGAACAGCGAGAGCAATGTCTGTAGGGAAACTAGGGTAAGAGTGAAGGGAAAAGAATAGGGGTATATTGCAAATCATAACAGATCCCAGTCTTTTCCCTTTGAAGTATCCGGAGTACTTTCATTGGTTCCTTAGAATCGTTTGTTTTCTTTTCAATAATTTTTGTTCATTGCAAGGGGAATTAAGCACTGGTTGAATGGCCATGCCATTTCTGGTCGCCCCATCTAATTTACATGAACTAGATATGTCTATTGAAGAAGAACTAGAGGTCGCAGGAGATCCTGTCACTGCACCTCACTTGGAAAACCCTGGAGAACCTGTGCTATCATGGTTTCCAGTTCCTTGTCATTATTGTATTCTATTTCAACACCTCACACCATCATCTTTCTTGGTTGTCGAGGTTTCATGTGATCCTTACAAGGCCATGCCTTTCCACATTTGAAACAGAGTTCTTTTGCATGTGCTTGCCTGATATCCATGGGCGCACTGGCACCACCAAATGTTCCCATAGCATTGGGGTGAATTGTTGTTGTTGCAGCAGCAGCTGCCTTGGGCAGATTGGAGGGTACATTTGTTTTTGAAGTCTATGGAGTCCAGGGTTGTGATCTCTTTTTTCTTTTGGCAATTTCAGCAAGTAATTGCCCGGCTTGTATGAGTTCACAACACCAGTGGTTGTAGTCTCCTGTGTATGTGGTCATCATGTTAAGACTTCCATGTTCAACTTGTTCGACAATGTCATTGTGAGCATGGGTTCAGAGTAATCGAACCAAGACCTTCCCATTGTGGGTCATGTCATACCGTGCCATTATGATGAGTTGCTTCTGGCGAGCAATGAACGTTTCGATGGACATCTTGTCCTGTTTCAGCATCATTAGTTCATGCTCAGCCTGCACCTCAGCGTAGATGGGTTTAAATTGTGGCTCAACTTTGTTGTCCATGAAGTCAGCCATGCTCATAGCATCAATGTTGTGTCCTTCCATGATAAAGAGAGTTGCGAAGGTTTTGGCGGCACCTTCTGTAAGAATCCCAAGAACATTCTTATGCCTTCAGCATCTGTAGGCATTCTTGCAAAGCCTCCTGTATATAGCATGAATTTTGCCATCCAGGAGTTATATTTGGCTGGAGTTCCATCAAAAGGACCAGGCTTGGCTGTACATGACTTTTCCAGTGGTTGTGTATGGTGCGCGACAGGTGGTCCTCCAGCTGTAGGTGCTGGAACGACTGTCAATTGTGCTGCAAGGCTGGACTGGGCTTTTTGCAGTGGATTTCCAACAGCAGATGCTGGTGGGGGCGCAACTGGGGGCTCTTGGAGGAGGAGGGGTGAGGAGGTGATGTGGGAAGATGGGAGACAGCACTGAATTGGCCCTGTCTCGAATACTTTGTCGCTGATAGTCTTGATATTGAGTATAGAACTCTGTGACAGAGTTCACAATCGTATAGGTGTATGGCTGTTCAACAGCTGGTGATGAAGGTTCATTGAGGGAGAGGGTGATGATTTGGGGAGTAGACTCAGTGGATTCGGCTTCCATCTTGACGTCTTTGGCTTTTTCTGATCATAGTCCAAATGTGGACCAACCAATGTGGGATGAGGAGGGGGGAGGAGTAGACATGGTGACTCAAGTTGCCTTAAGTCTGATGTATCTTCCATTCCTTGGTTTGGAAGAGGGAGGGCAAGGGAGGAGAAAGAGGAATATAACTCATCATGAGCAAGTTCCAGATTGGAATCTGTGTTTCTTTGACACAGGTGAAGTCGGGGGGACAGCCTTTACTTCTAGGTGACTTATTATGCTAAGTGGAGCAACATGACAATGGCTATAATCACACAAACAGCTGATCCTCTCATGGAGATCACCTGGAATTGTGCACTATTTCAGATACCAATGGTATCAAGCAATGTTATCTTTATTTATCAAGAGGCAGACAACCTCTACACACAGCGCTACACTGCTACAAACACTTGCCCAGTGTTTTACTGGCCTCAGACTATGCAAGGAGCTATATGCCTTAACACAGGTGTGCGTGGGAGGGATGGGTAGGTCTAGATGCTAAGTCCGCCTGGGCGGAGTGGTGAGGATGTGGAGTAGGTGAGATTTCCTACAAATAGCGTGCTGGGTACCAGAGTACAGATAGGGGGCGGAGGTGTAGACATCTCGAATAAGCGATTTGAAATGGTTGCGCAAGGGTTGTGAAGTGTCAGATGTGGGGGAGAGGCAGCGATGTTGAGAAGGGGGAGTGGGAACTCTGGGAATCTCCCGTCGAAGGTTGTCATTGGGATCAGAGTTAGCGGTGTCGATGGAGAGGGAGTGGTTGCCTGTACAGTGCTCACAGCGATGCATAGAGGCGAGAGTTCCAGACAACAGCGTGATGATTTGGTGGGTGAAGACAGGGTGAGGACAGTGACGATGATAAGTTCATTGTTGAAGGCGATGGTGATGAGAGGATAGGTGATAAGTTTGTCGTCAACAGAGGAGTAAGGTGAAGCTAGGATATTCACAGAATAATGTTAGGACCACTACAAGGCCTTAGGCTAAATGCTTCAGGTTACTCGCAATGCAATAACTATTCTGTGAATGGAGAACATTCACCAAAGGGCTCAGCCCTTATATACATGTGTATATGTCTACCCTAAACTATATTACTAATCACCAGCCCTAAACTACATCAGTCAGCATGCATCATCATGCATAAGCATGAATGAGTAATGTATCGGTAAGCAATGATGTCATTGGTCCAGAGCGTGATAATGTGAAAATAAAAGAGGAATCATTATAAGGAGAGGATGCAAGAGGTGAGAGTCGAGCTGGACGATCCGGGCGGCGATGCAATTGTGCCAGGCTGTTTCCACAGCTTCTATGGATGTCCTGGAGGGCCAGGGAATGCATGCGACGATGACGCCAAGTTGCTGGATGAAAATTTGAGGCCAGGAGACCAAGAAAAGGTCCAGGAGGCAAAGAGCGACGTTGGATGCAATTGGAGGTTTCCAATCGACGGATATGGCATCCATAGCAATGGGATAGGGTGCCGGATGATCGACGAAGCGAGCGCCAAGCATAGCAGATCGAAACGAGTCGATTTGAAGCTGCTAGGCAGAGAAAAGGCAAGTCAGCACAGACAACAAAAGCAAGAGGCGACGGACACACCTGCACCATCCTCACCACCACACAACAGTCTCAAATGGCCTATCAAGCCCGTGAACAAACTGTGTCAACGAGGAAAGCTGAAGAGGAATATCAGTGCAAGATGCAGGAGAGGACTTACCTATCGAATCCGACAATCATGCCAAGGCCGAATCAGGCGAATCAGAGAAATTGGACAAGCTGCCAATGGTCCAGGAAAGGTGTAGGATCAACGGCAAGCTATGAAATGCGAAGCTGGTGAAGCTAGGAGCGATCGAGGATGAGAAAGAAGCAGTAAGGTGTGCCACCCACAGCACATCATAACTGTCCCAAGCAGCGTATCAAGCCCGTGAACAAACCACATTGACAAGGGAAGCTGAAGAAAGGTATCAGCACAAGGTGTAGGACATGGCTCACCTACCGGATTCAGCTATCACGCCAAGGCTGAATCGGGTAAATCAGAGCAATTGGACATGCTGCCAATGGTCCAGGAAAGATGTAGGATTGATGGCAAGCTGCAAAACGTGAAGCTTGTGGAGTTAGGAGCAACTGAGGATGATCATATGCAGACAAAGAAGCGGTAAGGTTTAGCCAAGCCATGGATTACCATATATGGACATCAATCAAATGCAACAAATGGACACATATCGGACGCATTTTTATTCAGAGGAACACATTCGTTTTCATTGGACTATGCATGCTGCAGAAACTTTCATTTGATTTATTTTTATTTCATTTGATCACTACAGTCCTTACTATTAGGAATGCAGGGTATCCCAATGGTGCAGGGGCAAGAGGGAATGGGGCTTAGGTGGGAGACTCACCAAGCAGTAGAGCAGTTTGCTAACAGAGAGATAGTAGAGCAAGGGAAGAGAGGTATTCCTGAGCTCAAAGATGGGGGACAAGAGTAAGTGTCTTGTTGCTCTCCTGGGTCTATCCCCAGGGTTTACATATATAGCTACACAAGTGTTTGTATATGCTGTGGAGCTCTCTATGTATGGATATTTCATGGAAACATCAAGAAACCCACAGAATAAGTGATGTGGAGTGAGAAATGGCCTCTTGCAGCCCAGTGCATATAAGACCAAACAAATGGGCCAAACTACCATAAGAAGGTGAAACTTCTGTAATAGGTAACTATGGTGTAATTTGTGAGTAATAAGGGAAGTGGACTCAATACAAAGGGCTAGACTGTGTGTAACACATGTCAAGGACCCTTGTAGACACATGGTTACAGATATAAATGAATACCATGGTCTTATCACATCATACTACAAGTATAGTAGACTTTGTGTTATGTCAAAATTTAATAAAATAGAACTTTAACTCCAACACTCCTCCTCACTTTCTTGTTATGAATGGGAGTATGGATGAAGTGTCAGGGACTTCCTACCACTCTGGTACTTGTCTCTGCCTAGATTCTTCATGAAGATGTCAGCAAATTGCTGAACAGTTGAAATATCATAGAGCTTGATTTCATCAAACTCTATAGCTTCATGTATATTGTTACGATTCACGATATACCCCTACTCTTTTCTCTTCACTCTTACCCTAGTTTCCCTACAGACACTGCTCTCGCTGTTCGAGTCCCACTTGAGCCACTTTATTAATCTCCTTTTCCTCTTATCATCGCTCACATATTTAGCGTGACTCACCCGCAGTATCCACAGTTGTATTGATACTGTTATCTCTGACTCACTTCCCTTCTTCGCGATTCCATCGCATTCTATAGTCAAGTCGTCTCTTTTACGCTCCGCTTGATTCTCTCTTGACTCGCCTATATAAACCTCTCGATACCCTCGATGTATACCCCAAGTTAGACCTACCCGAATCTACCTTGTTCATCGATTCCTCTCAGGTCCTCCAGTCCTCGCCTTACTGTTGAGTAGGCGCTCCCTTCGTTCCTCGTCGTCGCATCACCAAGCAACTCCCTTCGTCCCTGTGTCACGACATACATTGACCAGGTCAACAGCTCACGACATACCATTGAGGCTGAGGATAGCGGATCGCCCGTCTATCAAACCCTTGCCATGTCAGCTGAATAGCGACGTTAACGTCCCCTCACCCCTCGTCACTCGGGTCTATGCCTGAGTGTAACATATATAGTGTTTAGGAATGCAAACATGCTTTGTTCATCCTTCCTGGGCAGGGTTTGAAGCTAGAAACATTGACCCTTGGTTGTCAATGCATAGAGGAAAAGGACCATGTTTGAAGTGTAACTCTCCAAGTAGGTTGCGAATCCATTGGAGTTGTTTAGCACATTCAGTCATTCCACAGTATTCTGCTTCAGTAGAGGATAGACATACTCTCCTTTGTCATCTAGAAAGCCATAAGACAATACCATTTGCTAAGAAAATGGCATAACCAGTGGTGGATCAAGATGTTTCAATATCACTAGCCCAGTCAGTATCAGAGTAGGCACAAATACCATTCACTGATCCAGTCATAGTATATGTAACACAGAGGTTCTTTGATGAAGATAGATAGCGCACAATGTAGAGCACCTTCTGCAAGTGTTCCTCTGAGGGGTTAGAGGAGAATTGCGATATCTTGATTACTGAGAAGGCAAGATCTGGTCTGGTCCCAAGCATAATGTATAACAGTGATCCAATGACTAACTGATAATGACTTCAAAGGTCTGCACGTCCCTGATCTGAATTTGGGCTAGGATTGTATCCTGTTGGCAGAGGTGTAGTAACTGGTTTACAGTTCTCTAGATCAAATCTTTCAATTACTTTCTCCACATAGCGAGTTTGATTTAGGACTAAGGATTGCTTCTTGTGATCTCTAGTAATCCTCATACCAAGATATTCAGTAGCTTCTCCTAGATCATGAGATTCCCATTGTTATGATTGTATATTTTCATTCCTTTCTTTTCTCCCTGATGCTGGTTCAAACTCTTGACCAGACACTTATAGTATCTTATTCCCACACCAAGGTGGACTTGACTTGTGACGGCTCATCTTGCTTTTATCATGTGACTGCTTACAAAGCAGTCTAGACCACCATCACATGCACACAACACATGATGCGTCACATGCAATAGGGCTAGGCCCTTATCTCTTTATCTATGATCTCATGCCTCATGTCCTATGTCTAGAACCGTCCTATGCTAGCCATCCTATGGTGGATACTTCTCTTATCTCATCCTATGGCATATGTCTCTCTTATCACAACGGACTACTCCCCTTATGGTATTTACCATCACATGTACATACAAAGTATTTGCCTATATAAACCTTTGGGTCTCAGAGCTGTCCCCTCAGCTTTGAAGACTTGGAGATTTCCTCTTCTCATCTACATTCCTCTAAGGGTCGACGTGACCATCTCTTCACTTCTTTATTACGCTACGCTTTAAAGTGTTTCACCCATCATTTCATGAATTGCTTCTTGTGAGCAAGGACTTGTGGTTTACTACTTCCAATAAAAAGGGCATCATCCACATAGACTAGGATAAGAATAATATCCTGACTGATCATCTTTACATAGGTTCCTGGATCAGATGTAG
>JBBPML010000559.1:0-13370 GCA_038090275.1 Austroboletus novae-zelandiae
TAGACCGCTTGGGCCTTCTTATGAGGAGATACTTGGGTAAGAGGAAAACTCCAAGTTATCAAAGCTGGGGAGCCAGCCTTGACGACCCGGGGGTTTATATACTATTCTATTGTATATACATGTTTGGCATATTACTATAACGAGGCATCGTACCATGATAAGGAGAGAATACATGATTGGTCTAAGAAGCATAGAAGCGTAAGCATGAGGCCACCATGAGGTGTGGCAGAATGGAAGAGAAGCATGCGAAGCATAGAAGCATACCGTGCTGCACACATGAGGTGTGGCAGCTGATTAATGAAAGAAGTTTAATAAAGAAGAGAATGGAAGCGGAGCATGTTGTTACGCCATGAGGCGTGAGTCTAGACTGCTTTGTAAGCAAGTCACGTGATACTTTAGTGTTTGAGATGACAAGTCCCGTTCTCCTTGGTGTGAGAACGTATTGCCATAAAGAGTAGGTTGAGAGTTCAACTCCCTCCTAGGGCAAATAATAGATCCCAGTGACTGAGATTCGTAACAATGCCAAGGCAGACTGAGCATGCACAGACTGCAGGTGCTGTTCTGGATGCCTACCTGACATCAATTATTTCTGAAAGCCAGGCATCTCTTGATGTCCTGACTTCATCAAGCTCAGATTCATCTGGTAGTAGCTCATCCAAGTCTGAATCAGACATGGAAAATCCTCTAGTGTCCAACACTATGGTTTCCATAATGAGCTCACTCTATTCCTGCAGATATCTCATGGAAAAATAGTCAATCAACAAAAGTGGCAAAAACCTGTGACTTCTTCTCACCAGCTGGAACATGAGTGACCATATATATTTTGAGCTTATGTTCAGATGACCCCAGATTGTTTCAATATTCTGCTTGCAACCTTGCATGCTGATCCAGTGTTTCAGAATAAATCCAACCTGTCCCAAATGCCTATTGATGCACAACTTGCAATTGCTCTCTATTGCTTTGATCATTATGGAAGTGGATGCAGTACCACTATGGTTGCACTCTGGGCAGGGATAGGCTATGGGTCTGTTCGCATTGTCACCAATTGCATCATGAAGGCAGTTTGTCATGAAGAGTTTCAACATGCTGCACTTTACTGGCCATCAGGAGTTGAGAAGGAGGAAGCAAAGCAATGGGTAGAAGAAAACTCCTGTCCTGCATGGTGTAATGGGTGGGTTATGATTGATGAAACTCTTGTGCCACTCTTTGCTTGTCCTGGATATTTTGGAAACAACTTCTATGATTGAAAGTCAAATTATTCTCTGAATGTCCAGGTATCTATTTTTCAGGATTCACATTATATTCACTTATTTAATATTTTCTTTGCCTTAGATTGTTTCAACACCTGATCTATGCATTGTTAATTACTCTGTGGGCTTGCCTGGAAGTAAACATGACTCAACTGCTTTCATGCAAACATGTGTTTATCAAGAGCATAGTGTTCTTCTTGAAGATGGAGAGTGGATCTTTGCTGACACTGCATATCCTCTTCACTCTTGGTGCCAGGCTCCATATAAAAAGTGGGTATTTTCTTGAAGATCATGTTTAGAATTGACAGATTTTATACTAGGCCTGAGAAAGATACTGAAGAAAATGCCATATATAACTACTATGTCTCCAAGATTCGCATTTGTTCTGAGCATGCCATGGAATACCTCAAAGACACATGGCAATCTTTGTGTGGACTTCACATTTGCATTGATCATAAAGACCAAATTCAATATGCTTCCTTATAGATCATCACTTGCATACACCTACACTTTTTCATTCTTGGCCATTAAAAGAGTATCAATATCTCAAGGGATTCTTTCTTTCAGAAGGGCTTAGAACTATTGGCTGAAGAAGCAGTTCATAATGCTGAATTACTGGAACTAAGGGAGCAACTAGCTGCAGAAGAGGAGAGGATTCAAAATGAAGGAAGGAATATTGATCTGTTGGAAGGTAAACTAAAACGTGAAGAGGTAAAGTTAAGTTTTGAAATGACTCTTCTCTGGAAAGAGGCATCTGAATGCTATATCTAACCCTAATGCTTCTAGAAGACAAAAGATAGTCTTGAGAATAAGATATACTTGCAAATAGCTTATATTGAGCTATTGACCAGGGCACTTGCTGCCAGACAATGAGAAGAGGAAATCTCCAAGTCTTTAAAGCTGGGGATCCAGCCTTGAGACCTGGGGGTTTATATACTATTCTACTGTTTGTACATGTTAGGGTAAATTACTATATAAGGGAACACATCCCATTGGTTAGATAAGAAGCTGTGTGAATATGATAAGAGTTAGATACACCATAGGCTGATAAGAGAGAAGCATAGTGGAGATTAAACATAGCCTTGTCCATGAGACAAGATAGAAGCCACATGTGAAACATGTGTTGGGCATAGGGTATGATGTCATAGATAAGGAGATAAGGGTCTAGCCCTTTGTGCATGTGATATGTCACATGATGTGATCATGTGACCAAGTCTAGGCCGCTGAGATAAGCGGTCACATGATAAGTTAGGTGTGACTTGAAGACAAGTCCTTTCCACCTTGGTGTGGGAATAAGTTACCATATGCAGTATGTTGCGAGTTCGACCCAGCCAAGTGGCAGGAATTAAGTTAGGTGAAATGAGTGATCGTAACAAGTTTATTCTGACATCTATATGATCAATAGATAGAAAGAGAATTGCTTCAAAACTACAGGAATAGGTAGAAATATATTTCAAAGGGCAAAAGAACGTCTAAGACCGAAGCTGAGGATCAATATGCCCCTGAGAACTGGAGTATCTAGTATGAATTTTCTCAAGTTCAAGCTGTCGCTCAATCATGAGAAGCTCATGTGCACATTGTGCATCAGCTTCCTTCTGCTGTGCATTGATCCACATTCATTCTATAGTTACCATAGTATTGTATGCAGACTCCTGCTTGATCTGTTCCTGTGCCATATGCTCCTTCACATTAGTCTCATTCATTATAAGACAGGCCTGACGTTTTGCATCTGCCACATCCTTTACCAGCTCCTGTGAACTCTTTTGCTTTTTCACAGAGGGTAACACAACAGGGGCATCAGCTGCTTGTTTAATGGAAACATTCAACTTCACTGTCTTTGATGGCAAGATCAAATCTCTGTCACCAAACTCTGTCAAGTTTCAATCAGGTGACAGAGGTGGAACAGAGCTCCCTCAAGGCTCTATTGAAATTGAAGTCCTAACTTATTAGGCTTTGATATGACACAAAGTCTACTATACTTGTAGTAAGATGTGGTAAGACCATGGTATTCATTTATATTCATAACCATGTGTCTACAAGGGTCCTTGACATGTGTTACACACTGTCTAGCCCTTTGTATTGAGTACACTTCCCTTATTACTCACAAATTACGCCATAGTGACCTATTACAGAAGTTTCACCTTCTTATGGTAGTTTGGCTTATTTGTTTGGTCTTATATGCACTGGGCTGCAAGAGGCGTGAGTTTATGTGTCCACTAAATCGTGTTTTGGCCGCATTTCAGCTTTCTAAGCATTTCTCACTCCACATCACTTATTCCATGAGTTTCTTGATGTTTTCATGAGATATCCATACATAGAGAGCTCCACAGCATGTACAAACACTTGTGTAGCTATATAAACCCTGGGAATAGACCCAGGAGAGTAACAAGACACTTACTCTTGTCCCCCATCTTTGATCTCAGGAATATTCTCTCTTCCTTCGCTCTACTCTCTCTCTCTGTTAGCAAACCGCTCTACTGCTTGGTGGCATGGGCGCTTTGACTTCCAACTTGTGTAGCTCACCTCAAGCCTCCTCAGGTAAGTCTTCTTCGTTGCACTCCAGCTGTTGGTGTGCCCGCTCTGATGCGTTCCGTAGTGCCTCTGGCTCATTCCCAACGCCGTTGACATCTCCTGACACACTTGACGTGTCTGGGTCGCCTCAGTTGCCTTTGGCCATCCTAGGTGAGTTTCTCTTCTCTAACCTTTCGACCATTCGTCCTGATGTCTTCTTCAGCATTTTATGCTGTTCCTCGACATCCTCAATACTTCTTGGTACTCCCGACGTGTTCGTACTGCTGCTGACAAGTTCAACATATCCACTTGCATACCCACTCTGACTCTCAGGTGAGTTGCTCACATCTGATCGTTTCGCCTGTTCGTGTACCCATACTGACATTGTCTGCATGTCCTTAGGTCGGTTCCTTGGGTCCTTGTCGTGCCTCAATGGCCTCGACTCATCTTCCCAGTCATCCGCTCCCTTCAGCTTGCCTTGATCACCTCCCAGTACGTTCTCGGCATCCGTGCGCTCTGACCTTGTGTGCGGCCATGCTAACGCATCCAACACTGTCTTTGGTGTACCCATGATGTATCCTATGTCTCCTGCTGGCACTTCCAACACTCCGCTGATGATGCTTGTGCATCCAACACACTCCCCCTCGAGCTCAACGCTCGGGGACTTGTCCTGCATGCTATCTGGTGTGTCTCCATTGTTCGACAGTCTCATCATGTCGGCACAGTGGTCACTGGTCAACTCGATGTCACAGCTTGAACATCTGGTCCGCTCCCCCTCAAGCTCAACGCTTGGGGATTTGACCTGTCGCTGCTTGGGTTCGTTGGCAGGTGATTTCCATGGTTCAGGTACGTTTCTTTGGTACCGTTCGTTGTTCGCTGCTACTCTGTTCCTTAGTGCAACCACCTTTTCATTCAGCATTTCCATCCTTGCCCTCCACCAACTTGGAACCTCCGCCTGAACCCTTGACTTGCCCTCCCCTTCCTCCACACTTGACACATGGTTGGGGGGCTCTGTGGCTGCGTCAGAATGATGCTTTTCATCACCTGTCGCATCCCCAGGGTCTCTTGACAGTGTCGGCTCCTTCTTGTTGGCTGCTCGACTTTCTGCTATAGCGCTGGTCTTCACTGGTGCTGGATTGCTGGCCACATGTCCGATGCACCCTCCTGGGTCGTGGACTATGTCACGCAGGTCGTCGCAGACTCTGTGTGTCCCTCCTTCGTCAGTCTCCACATCGATCAACAACCGATCATTCCGCTCCCCCTCAAGTGATGCACTGACTAGGTAACAAGGTGCGTCTTCTTTTATATAGCGAGTGTGCTGACCTGCTTTCCATTGATTGAATTCTTTGGCATTCTCGACCTTGTCATCTGCACGGATTCCCTGGGATGTCGCGTGTGTGTAGCTGACCTCAGCATCACCACCGCTGCTCCTGCTGTCCACGTTGGCACTGGCAACAGGCCAGTCCATGTCATCAGCCTCATCCTCTATTCCTGCCGTCTTGACTCCAACTGGTCCATCATGGACTCCACCCAGTATAGTGTTTGTGTGGCCGATATCAGCATCACCACCTACGCACTTGCTGTCTGCGTTGGTCCTGGCAACAGGCCAGTCCACACTATCAGCCATTTCGCCATCGTCCATTCCAGTGATCATGCCTTCATCGTCAACTTCAATCTCGACCCATCCAATGACAAAACCGTAAGTTTCATAGCATTTCTGCCATCACTCCAGCTCATCATTTGGGCCACGCAACCTGTCCACTGGCATTGGCAGCTCAGTGCTTGTCCCAATTGGGTTTGCCATGTCAATGGTCTTGTTGCTGACTTGTTGTTCAGTGTTCCTGGGGCTCAGCGACCAGTTTGCAATAGGTTTCGTCATCTTCCTCCTCGGACAGCCAGTCTGTCTGGGGTTCCCATTGCCTCACAATACCTCACCTACCCCTCCAACTTCTCTTCTCGTGGACTTTCAGCTTTCTGGGCCATTTCTTGACCGCTCGGCATTCTCGGGCCTTGTGACCTGGCGCTCCACACTTCCGGCACTTGCCAGAGAATGGTCTCAGCGCTTGCACAGCCATGCTTGACATGTGAGTCATTTTTGCTCAGTGAGAAATTTTCAGGTCTTCAAGTCATTCGTAATGAGTCGTCATTGAGTAGCCATCTAGATAGGAAAATTGTCAACCTAGGGTGGCCATCTCACAAGGTACAATTTAACTACATTATGTGGTTATCAGGCTACCAGGTGTTCTATATATCCTCCTGGGGTATGCCTAAATTACATAATACCAAGAGAACGTTCAGCACCCAGTTTAATCCATCTGATCGTGAAAGCTTCAGGATCAAGCAAAGGTCTTCTAATGCCTTTGCAGTTTGAACAGTTTGCAATTGGCAAAGTGCCCAGTGGAAGTCTTTTCTCTGCATGCCATTCTTCTCTCTGTATCGCTTATTGTGGAATGGCTCTAATATGGGTAGCAAGTGAAGATCTGAAAGAACTCCAAGTGCCAGGATCACCATCTGTGGCAGTGTTATCTCACATCCCAATGGGATGGAAGCTCCCACCCATGTACATAGATGAAGTACTGGATTCGGCAGTAATCTTGTTTATAGTGGAACATATTACTGGTCCAGGATGACAACACTGATCTTAATCAGCATACCACTCCCCCCTCCAGTGACCTTGTAAACAAGGTAACAAGACAGGTTCATACAGCTGTAGGCACTCTTTAGAACAGGTTTGAATGTCAGACAAAAGACATACTCAATATTCTGATTCTAAAATGTATGTCACACATGAGTGCACTCATTGGGGAAGGTTCCAGAAAAAATATCCAGAATACTGTAGCACCATCATTTCATTCATCAGGTATGGAATGTTGAGTGGCAAGATGTGCATGCATTACAGAGAATATCTCGGAGAGGTTTCTCAATCCCTATCCACCTCATGAGAAAAATACACTACATATAAACTGATATGTAAAATGACACTATATGCATAGCTGTTTCTTGACAGGCATATCCACCCCCTCAATGGGATCAGAAAGACCGATGCTCAAAGATGTGCACTTCTTCCTTGGTCTCAAGAGCATTGCGTTGGGTGAAAAATTGGGCAATCACAACCTGTCCTTGTCCTCGATGCAAGGTAACCCACCATCTTCTCGCTCACTCTCAAGATCAAAATTTGCTTGATGACTTTGTGAGACCTTCTTTTGAACCTTGAGCTTCATTGGTGTCACAGCAACAAGTGTCACCCCCACCCTGTCCATCTTGTCTTTTTTTTTCAACTTGATCTTGGGTGGGGATCCAGGACATGGGGTATCTGCGTCGTTCTCTTAGTCTAAAAAGAGCGAGCAGGGAAATTGCTTGTGATGCTGCTGATGCAACAGTGTGCACACTGTGTTACCCTGTTTCAATCAATTAGACTATGAGAAAAAGACAAGTTTATCTCGGACTAGACTGACTGGTATTTAATCGCAAATCACTTTGTAACACCTCATGTCAAATGACTAAGTTTCTCAAAAAGAGCCCATATATATTTATAAATGAATTCCACCTAGGAGATAGCTTATGTTTATTTGTTACACATGCAATATAATCCAAATATGGGATTAAAATTGTACAACCAACTTTTCCTCACTTATTAATGCCACACACACAGCTAAAATAATATGGAAGCATTTGTACAAATAACACATGCAAAACAAATTCCGAAAATGTGCAACTTTATTTCAGTATAGCATATTTTAAATATATTAAATAATATGATAGTGCAGAATATTTTACAATAAATTCCGAGCTGGTTGGACTATCAAATCCCTGAGGTATTCCATAAACATATTTCAAACATGTAACTAAAATAGGAATGTATGACATTTACACAGTCAGATTCAAAGTCTTATACTACATATGTACAACCAGACCACTAGTGGACCACTCAAAGAAGAGACAAGTGGGCTTGGGAGAAAGGAAAAGCGAGATAATTTCTAGTAGCAGTAAGAAAATCACCTTCAGCCCTAATCTTGCCAAGTAATATGTAAGACCACAAAGTGCAAGTGTGAAAGTGATGGAGGCATGTTCTATCAAGAACTGAAACATCCCTGACACTCAGGAATGAAGGTAAAGGTTGCATCTATGGGGGATACAATGACTGTATCTCTGTCTTCATTGATTTTGGATGCAATACTGGCCACAGTGTTAGCCTCCAATGAGTATCCTCAGTCTGAGACTTACCGCCATGGTGAAAAAATGAAGTGTGGATGTGGACAAACTTCCAGGCTGATAAAGTATTGAGTCTTATTGTTTTTGAACCTATTGTTTTCAAGTCACCATTGCAATGGAGAACAAACCTTATTGATTCCTTATGTTAACTCTTGTCAACTTCAGATTATGTTAAATCAAGATAAGGAAATACTTATAAGAGTCTCAATGACCAATGGGCATTAGGCCCTTTTGGAGTGAAAGGAGCCCCATTAAGAATTGAAGTTTAATGCATCAGCAGGCAACCAGGGTCATAGTACAATGACTTCCCCCTGAGGCATTTGCTTAGGAAGCTAAATAACCAAGTGATTCGTGTACTGCCTGCACTCACCAGTATTTCTTATGGTCCTCTGTGTCTGCATTACCTGTGGGCCTGCAGGGAAAGAAGTCAACAAGGAGGAAAAGCAGAAACATGAGCACATCAATAAGATACACCTACAATGTTTTGGATATCCTTTAAATCGGAAGCTCAGTTTAATTTCAGGCAGAAAAGCGAAACCACACTGACAAAGCACATTTACAGGTATAACAATGATGATTAATTCATCTTTTGTTGAAAGCTCAGTTTGATTTCAGGAAAGATCATGTGAGGAGGCAATCATACAGGCTGTCAAGAAAGACAATATGAGGTGCTTTCTCCACCTCCAAAATATGATCTGAAAGCACTGCAGGAGCCATCAGTGGAAGACATTTCTCAAGAGGTCTTCAAACTAACTTTACAAGATGGTATATGATGCTTCCTTTGCTTCTAGAAAGAATTATGATCTGAGAGTGCTGCAGAATTCATCAGTAGAAGATGTCACTTGCAAAGTATTCAAACTAACCTTACAAGATGAGACTACTCTTGAGCACCCCAGGATTGTGGAAATGCTGAGTACATCCCTCATTGATCAAATAAATCCTACTCTGTCGATGACATCACTATCTTATACTGAAAACATTTCCAATGACATTTTCATTGCACTAGTGCTGATTGACCATGAGCTACACAAACAAATGCAGAAGATTTTGACTCTGCTGGACACCTTGAGTCTACATGGAGAACAGGAGAATGTTTTAATGATAATTACCAGCGAATTTAACTGGCTGAAGGAGAGTAAGCAGGCTAATGTGCAGAGGAACGAAACCAATCAATTACTTTGTGGAGAAGTACTTGCCAATATCGGTAGCCTCCTGCCCACAGTAGTGAGTATAAAGGAGGTCCTGGAGACCCAAATGCCAGAAGATGTTGCTGGGTTGAGCAAGGCCATGGAAATTGTCCACAGCAGTGTGTTATCCCAACAAATTTTAGCCTCAACTGCCTAATTCTCACCATTAGAACATATACTCACCCAAAACCTTTGGAATGCAAAACCAACCATCCTTCTGCCTATGCTCATCACACTAGTACTGAACATATTTGGCCATGTTACTCATACATGGTCCAACTATATTGGACCTGTTAAACCTTCTCCTGTCCATGGTCCTCGAGGGTCCTGCCAAGAAGGGTGGAGAAAGCACCAACTATATTCCAAGTGACATATGCACCATTCGTCGGAAGTTTAACCTGGATCCTGTAACCCACATCTATGTGACATGTCCTAAGTGCTGCTACACGTACCCACCTGTGACAAACAGGAAGAAGCATACATATCCTGAGCATTGTACCTTTATGAAGTACTGAGGTAACAAGCCTTGTGGACAGCTACTGGTGAAGATGATGAAGGAGAGCAATAAAAAGAAACCTGTACCAATAAGGCCATTCACAGTTCAGGATTAGGGTGACTTCTTGGCTGGGCTTCTGAGCCGGCCAGGTTTGAAGGAAGCCCTGGAGTGCAGGACAGTGCTTAATCAGAAGCATCAGATTTGGGACATCAAGAATGGAACAACGATTACTGAAATTCAAGGTCCGGACAGAAAGCCTTTCATGGAAGGATTGAAGAGGAGTGACCTCAGGCTGGCCTGGAGCCTCAATGTTGACTGGTTTAATTCCCTCAGTAACAAGATCTCTGGAAAAAGGAAGTTAGTGGGCTTGATTACAATGACTGTTTACAATCTTCCACTGAGCCTTTGGTATAAACCAGAGAATGTCTATCTTGTGGGCATCATTCCCGGGCCAAGGGAACCATCACTGGAGGAAGTCAATAACTTTCTTAGGCCATTAGTTGACTCCTTCTTATGTGCTTGGAAACACAGGACTTGGTTCATGAGGACTGCCGTTCATGCCATGGGTTGTCTGATAAGATATGTTATCACTCTCACAGTCAATGATTTACCAGCTACTCGCAAGATTGGTGGATTCACAGCACCCATGTCTTGCCACCTCTGTAATATCTGTTGGTCACAAAAGTCAACAATCAGAGATCTCAATTTCAATAAATGGAGATGCCACACCAGACAGGAATACTATGATGCCACTGTCCAATGCTGAGATGCCGAGATGAAGACCACTCAAGATAAGATCTTCAAAGAAACAGAAGTGAGATAGTCAGAATTACTTCACCTACTCTACTGGGATCCCACTTGCTTCCTGGTCATCGACAGCATCCACAACCTATTGCTTGGGTTGACCCAGTTTTATTTCAGAGATCTTATCATCATTGATAAGCAAGCTAACCAAGATATTCGGAGATCGACACTACCCTCACCAAAGTCTGTTGACCCTGCAGAACTGGAGAGAGGAAAGAAAGTCTTGAGAATAAACCCAATGGAGAGCACTCTGAAGAGCTTATGGGCACTGGTTTTATTGAAGCTCCTAGAAGAATACAATGAACTTGCTATGCTGAAATCATCACAGAAGATTCCATCCAAAAGGGAAATGATCCCTATATTAATGGTGAGTTCCTAATTCTTAGAGTGATTTGATGCTGACCAGTAAGAAAGACACTTGCTGCCCAAAAAGCATGATATGTCTCAATGGAAGTTGATGAGGTTGAAAATGAGACAGGCAATGTTCTCATTGGGGGCGAACTGGTGATGGAGTGCACAACAATGGCTGAACAACTTCAAAAGACGAAATGAAGATCAGTGGAACCTCTCACCAATGAGAGATAAATCAGATCGGCAAATGCTTGGAGGAAATAACAAGACCATCTTGGCATCATGGTCCCCCAACAAATCTAGGCAACATTGAGCACGGTAAGCTGAAAGCAGAATAGTGGAGGTTGAGCATAGAATTCAACCTACCAGTAGTACTCTGCAAACTATGGGGAACAGCCCATGACACAGACAGAGATGAGCAAAAGGCAAGATGAAAGAAATTGGCTCACAGCACAATGCTTCTTGCTATTGCAGTTAGATGGGGAACATCCCACATCACATCTGAAGAACATGTGAGTCAGTATCTGGAAAATATGAGGTCGTATATGAAATGTGTACATGAGATCTTCCCAAATCTTCCTTGGTGGCCCAATCACCATGCAGCACTTCATATCCATGAATTCCTGCCCAGGTATGAATCAATCTTTTCAACCTTGAAGACAATTAATATATCTGGTTAGGTATGGTCTGATGCATGGGTGGTGGATGTTTCCCTTTGAGTGGATTATTGGTAATCTGCAGAGAAGCAATGTGAAATCATAGAACAGATAATGATAACAAGTTAAAGGCGAATTGGAACAGACCATGCTTTTGTCATTCTGCACAGTGGGAAGAATGAAAGCTTTTCTTTAGCAATCTGATGCAGCAACTACTATAAAGCAGGCTGGAGCTATTCTTCAAAGTGCAAGGGAAATAATTCATTTGACGCTGATATCAGCCTTCTTCGAAAAATTTCTGGACAACATATACCAGAGTTGAGCTGCCACAAAAATGAAGAAAATTTAACATCTGTTGATGCCACAAAGGTCTTACAAGCTGCGGATATTGACACAGTGGGTCAGGATGTCAAGTCATGTAAGTGGTGTCATTTTTCAGGGATTCAGTTCACAATGTACGAAGTATCTTGAATGGACTGTTATGTCTTCTTTGAAAAGGAAGGGCTGCTTCATCCTAGAAGGATCAAAGATCTCCTGATAATGTCATCAAATGAATACTTTGCAGTGGCTCAAAGGAACTTACCTGTGCCAAAGGAGATAGATAATCCTTTCTGGGAATTCAGAGATTTTGGTGCCAATTTGTGGATAGACAGCTATGCAGGCTCTACTGAGCTTGTCCTATTTGCAAGGGGCAAGCTGTATTATGGGATTAGTATGCCATGGGCTCATGGCATTTTAGCTATGAAAGCTTTAAACAGAGTGAGTGAGCTTGTAGTGCACAAATCATATCTGACTTACAGATGCACACAGGACTTTGGTACAACAGAATGACAAGATATCAACACCACTTGGACTGTGACAGAGTGCATGGTATTTTCTCCTAAGTGTATTACAGTGTGTGCTAAGTGTACTATATTGGGTTGTCTATCTAGAAGATCAATCATTAGGCAATACATGTATTACAGTGTGCTAAGTATACTATATTGGGTCGTCTACCTAGAAGATCAATCATGGGGCAATATCACAATGCTAGTGGCTGAATCCTGTGGTATATGTTTGATGAAATGCAACAATTGTTGCTCACTGACAGCAAGTGTAAGTAATTGGACTTCTTGTGCTATGAGGAAAGCATGAAGCCACGACCTACAAAGTGGCTATAAACAATATTTAATTTTGTCCCTAATGGATAGGAATAAAGACTGGCTCACCAGAATATTGAAAGAGAAGTTGAACAGATTGCAGGCAAATGCGACTCTCTTGGCATTGCAGACACATTCTTCACCAGGAGAGAAAGCCAAGATTGCCTCATTGATCCTTTCAGAGCATCCATAGCGAACTGTGACTCCAGTAAGATTTTCCAGTGCAAGAGTGCAATTCAAAATTCTAGAAATAAGAGAATGCTTGAAAGGACCCTCACTCAGAGCTACTTCAAATGCTCTAATCACTTTTGGATTGTGGAGATGCCTGGCAATCACAGAGACATAGTTCAAAGGTTCACAAAGGTGTTGCAAAAATGGAAGATCAATTGTCTCATATTGCCCAAGATACTTTCACATCCAGCTAAGAGGGATGAGATCAAGCAAAAAAAGGGACAGGTTGAAACGACTCTCCAACTCCTTTATATGATGAAGTAGGGTTTAGAAACCCTACTGAGAGTATCATTATCAGACCCTTTGTTGCTAGGGCTCTGTCAAGGTAATCAAAGGCTTGAAGTACGTCTTCCCCTAAGGTTGAGTAACTTGAATAAGATATGTCTAGCCTTGGTGTCCAGACCCACTAGTCTTGTAGACTTGCTGGCACTTGGTAGCCAGGTGAGCTGAGGAGAGGAAATCAAAGACTTTCTGAGGTAATCTCCAAGTCTTCAAAGCTGGGGTGCAGCTCTGAGGACCCAGGTCTTTATATA
>JBBPML010000560.1:0-13321 GCA_038090275.1 Austroboletus novae-zelandiae
CAGCCCTAAACTACATCAGTCAGCGTTGCGTCATCATGCGTAAGCATGTATGAGTAATGTATCAGTAAGCGATGACATCATAGATCTAGAGCGTGATAATGTGAAAATAGAAAAGGAATCTTTATAGCGGCCCAGAATTTGCGCCAGAGCAAGGTTGTGACATACTGTATGCATACAAAAGAACGCGGCGCCTTTCACGTCCATGAACACGCTGTGACTCACCGTGACTGAGTCAAACTTTCATCATTGGTTCCGGCGGGAGCCTGTCGCATTTATACCGACTTCTGCTCCCTCAAGTATGATATCGATATCTGGGTCACCTCGTGCAGAATGCCCTTGTCAAAACTATCATGGATTTCAATTTTCAACCTCTCTTTCCTAGCCTTTGCGACTGCTCAGAGAGCTGGCACCATCGTCGAGGCTGGTAGCACTCTCGTCAGTGCGCTGATGGTGCGTTTTTCTTATGCATCGCTCCTGTCCCATACTTGCACAAATTTCTCCCCTTCTGATTTCTATTCCAGATGTTTCTCGGTAACGAAGATATGGTTTACATCCTAGACAAGACCGAAGGAAATGCCGCACAAGTTGATGACCATCCAGCTTGGGCCTCCGTCTGGTGCGTTTCATTCCTTCGACGCTTCTGCTCCTCGTCATTTATTGACATTTACGAATTGAAATGAAACAGGAATATAAACCATCACAACGCCACTCCGATGGGCGTGTACAGCAATACCTTCTGTGCTTCAGGAATGCACCTTCCTAATGGATCTTACGCTACCTTCGGTGGCACAGTAGCCACTGGTGTTGGTGTGTTTTTTCATCTGTCTTTGTGGATTATGATAATTAACTCTTTTCTGAGAGGCGGAATCCCAGACACAGGCAGCTACGACAGTGTGTACGGCGATTACGATGGTGGAAAGTCTATCCGCATACTCAATCCTTGCTTCCCGTCTAATCTGTCCTCCACGGAGTGTCAGTGGTTTGATAACCCTGCCGTCCTGTCGATGAATGAGAGACGTTGGTACTCTGCTGCCGAAGCCCTTGGAGATGGCACTGTCGTCATGATCGGTGGCTTCACCAAGGGTGGCTTCGTCAACAGATTTGTGCCTAACATTGATCCAGCTTACGAGGGAGGAAGTGCTACGCCCACATACGAGTTTTACCCCAGTCGCGGACCTGCGCAGTTCATGAATTTCATGGTCAACACTTCTGGTCTCAATGCGTATGCCCACTCATATCTCATGCCGTCTGGAAAAATGCTTCTCCAGGCTAATCTCTCCACGAGTAAGTGCTTTCACCCTCGTTGCTCGAGACAAGCCACCTGACGTCATGCATAGCACTCTGGGATCCTGATCAAAATATTGAGACGCCTCTTCCTGACATGCCCAAAGGCACTGTCCGCGTTTACCCCTCTTCTGGTGCTGTTGCCATGCTCCCACTCACTCCAGCAAATAACTACACCCCCACACTTCTCTTTTGCGGTGGTTCCGACATGCCCGCTGAATACTACGGAAATTACTCGTGGCCATTCTACAACACCTGGACTTACCCAGCGTCCGCAGACTGCCAGCGTCTCACACCCGAGCCTCAGGACGGTTCTTCTCCCGTGTATGAGCAAGATGACGACATGCTCGAGCGGCGGGTTATGGGCCAGTTCGTCACTCTGCCAGACGGGACCATGCTCGTCATTAATGGCGGCTTGAACGGTACCGGCGGCTTTTCCAACATGACACTTGACACACTGTCGTACGATCAGATGCCTTTCAACTGGTCACTTGCATCTGGTCCCGTCGGTACTCCTGCGATCTACAACCCCAATGCTCCCAATGGTCGTCGCTGGTCTCGTTCTGGGTTGGGTTTGTCCAAGATTGCACGATTGTACCATTCGAGCGCGATACTCCTTCCGGATGCGTCTGTGCTCATCGCTGGTTCGAACCCAAACCCCGACGTTAGTTTTGACGCGATCTACCCGACGACGTACGCGGCAGAGATTTTTTACCCACCCTACTTTGCATCGGACGTACGCCCACAGGTGACGGGAGTCCCGCGAAATATCGGCTATGGCGGGCCATATTTCAACCTAACTGTTTGCGCAGAGTCATACACGGATATGACTACCAACGAAGCGGCAGCCAAGACGACCGTGGTTCTGTCACGCGGGGGTTTCACTACGCACGCGATGAACATGGGTCAGCGACATCTACAACTGAACAACACGTACAGCGTCCAAAGCGACGGGTCGTATGTGTTACACGTGTCGCAAGTGCCACCAAACGCGAATTTGCTCACGCCAGGGCCGGTGCTGTTGTTTGTCGTCGTGGACGGGATCCCTAGTAAAGGGACGATGGTCATCGTCGGGTCGGGTCGGGTGGAGAAGCAGCCAGTGGAGGCGGTTTCAGCGCTGCCTGCAGTCAAGACGGCATGACGTTGATCCGATGCGTCAGTCGTTATTATACTCTCTGAATCCAAGCTAAGTGTTCGTCTCGTTATTCAATCATTGACTGTAGACGCGGACGGTGGACGTTCGTGGCTCCTTGTCGACTTTTGTTTCCTCGTGTTTGTAGCATTTATGTACATTAATTTTGTGGGGACCAAGTTCATTTGATGAAAGCGTGATGCATGTTAGAAGAAGTTTGAATGTTGAACCTGATCGCCAAAAATGGAAATGACGCTCTTCCGAGTTGTCCGATCGGGTGCGTAGCTCTTGAGCTTGACCAGCGGTGACCGGCGGCCGACGCAACTCCACTGCAACATTGACGAGGACGACAGCGTCTTCGTTTCTCACTCTCCTACCAAAGTTTCAGTAGGCTTTTGCCGCACAACCTCCACATGTCATAGGGGACCACACACATCTTCATCTGCGCTTCTCCCGCTTCTCCTTCTTTACAATATCATGGCCGGTGTCAATCCCGAAATCGAATCTGCCTCAATTCCTTCCATCAAGAGCCTCAGGTCCAGGTTCGAAAAGTTTGCACTCGAGAACGCCCCCGACTCGACGAACGCGCACCACAAACCAACGCACGTCTCGCCCGTTCCGAACTCGCTAGAAGTTCAGTGTACCCTAACCCCTGAATCGGCGCCTACACCTCGTTCTCGGGCGCGACTCTCTCTCGGGCCCGATGATTTCATCTATCAGGCTCGGCCCGCTGCGCTCGACGTTCATGCCGTGCGTAGGAAGGGTTCCGCCTCTGACATGAAGACTTCCGTGCTGAAACGTGAACCGCCGCCGCCGCCACCACCTCGAATCAAGAGACCGCCGTCGTCTCCTATCGTCCAGCCACTCCTTCGTCCGGTCCCTGTGCCACCCGCACTCCGGTCACCCAAGGCTAGTCCCGAGTCCCAATTACTCACCGAATCGCCGGTCGAACACAACCATGGAGTCGAGGAGAGCAGCGAAGATGGGGTTTTGGGTAATGTGACCGCGCTTCGAAACAGGTTTTCGTGAGTTTCCTCCTCCTGGGTAGTAGCTTCGCTTTCTTGCGTTACCATCCCGGTTTCACGTCCCATCGTTGGAAACTCATGTTCGATGCTTTGTTCCAGATTACAAACTCACGTACAGACCTTCAAGTTGTCTTCACCCTGCCCCATCACTCCTCGACCTCCTCCCCGACCTCCCATAGTGACGTCACAGAGTGATTCGGTGGTCGAGCATGTGTCTCCAGTGATACCACCTCGGCCCGCGGCTTCTGATCTTTCTCGATCACCTTCCCAGGATGTTCGCGGCGAAATTTCTGCGCCTGGTATGATTGCAACGGATACTCCTCGCACAGGGAAGGCTGCAGACTTGCTAAACCGCTTCGCGTGAGTATCCCATGAATTCAGTCATTAATGGCGTGTAACTTGTGAACGCGTAGTGTCAAGAGTGTCTCCAAGCCTCCGATTCGTGGTGATAATCCTTCGTCGTATAGCGAGCCGAGTATCCTCGTGACGAGTCCTCCAGCACTACCCGTTCGGCATCCTCCGTCACAATCATTAAACTCGGCGCTTTTTTCGAGAGAAGACAACCTGGATCTCCCGAGCAGTTCCAATTCGTCACACTCTGGTCCTTTTTCGGAGGACGATTCGGAGATATCAGAGTTATCAGAAGTCTCCCTTTCTCTGGGTGCGCAATCCCACCGTACGAACAGTTACGAATCCGTGAGCGCGAATGACATATATGGTCTTGACCACGGGCGGAAGCTTCGGGGAGCTTCCAGCGAGAGCCTTCCTAGTTTCTCGCCTCGCCCCAAGCCGAAGCCACCACCCAGGCCTGCTCTACACGCACCCTCACCCCCACCTCGTCGACCCAGTAGGACTTCCGCCCATGAATCTTCACTCGCATGCGCAGCCACTCCCACCCAACATATCGCACCTCCGCTCCCATCCCGTCGCGTCACTCCAGAAGAGGGCCCCTTTGAGATCGTCACTTCTGCACCGCCACTTCCAGCACGTGTGCTGTCTTTGCCAAGCAATACGACGTCTACCATAGACATACTGCACTCACCACTCGGAGAACGCAAACATCTTGGAATCGCTAGGCTTCCGCCGCCAACACGCACGATCGGACTCGGTGATAAGTTGCCTCCTATGCGTCGCCCATTGACTCCTTCGTCCGATGAGGAATCTGGCTCGGAGGAAGATCCACGTATACGTAGCGCCGAATCACTTCCAGACTCGAGTCGTTCCTCGAGACGTCCCCCCAGCATGCCTAGTGCCGGTTTCTTGGAATACAAGATGCACGTGGCAGCGCACTCGGGACATGTCGCTGTCGCTGGATCTGGCGTCGTGGTGGCTTTCGGTAATCATATCAAATACTACGACCTTTCGTCGAATGATGGACCTTCGTGGGCCCTTGATACGAGAGATGCTATGAGAGGTACCCTGGCCTCTTGCGTCGAGTTCAGATCGGCACGCAACGAAGCAGACAGAGGAAAGTATGCATGGATTGGAACAAAGGAAGGCCATCTACTCGAAGTCGACATTCGCCTGGGTGCTTTCACGTCGTCCAAAATGGGTGTTCACACGTCTCAGGTCACCCACATATTCCGTCACGCATCCACGATGGTCACCATTGACGAGGCGGGCAAAACGTTGATTTTTGACCCTAATACCAACGCCAGCGCGGGAATCGGTGCGGGCTCAGCGGACGATGTGAATTTATTCTATACTGCGCCTAGGGTCTATCGCCTGGCAGAGAAGGCCGATTTTGTCAAGTTGCTCGGAGGTCTGTTGTGGACGGCAATACGGACGGACGTCAGTGGGGTCGGAACGGCTTCGGTTCCCGTCATTCGGATATACGACATTTATGCACCAGGGAGCATCGGTCGCGCCGTCATGCCAGCTCAACATGCTGGTGCGGTCACCTCTGGTACTGTTCTCCCTTCCCACCCCGACCACTTCTATCTGGGTCATGAAGGCGGATACATTAGCATATGGAATATTGCGACGGGTGATGGGGTTCCTGTGTGTGTCAGCGTAGTGAAAGTGAGCACGTCCGATGTGCTCTGTCTCGAGGGCGTCAACGACCGTCTTTGGGCTGGTGGTAGAAAGGGCACGATTGCGGTGTACGACGTGAGTAGCAAGCCTTGGGTCGTTACCAATTGTTGGGACGCTCATGGTGGGCTGCCTGTCTCGCGCGTGTTTGTGGACCCCTATGCGGTGATGGAGATGGAAAAGCTGCGCGTGGTGAGCGTGGGACGGGACGAGCATATCAGGTTTTGGGATGGGCTTCTTGGTGCTGACCGAATCGGTGAGTGACGAATGTTGCCGTCGCGGATCGTAGACGACTCATTATTCGGAGTAGAGCAAGAACTGTTGAAGCGAGAGCATACGTTCAGCACGTTCCGGGACCTCACAGTCCACATCGTCTCGTGGAACGTCGATGCAGCGAAACCCGAATCGCTGATGGCCGATCCCGACAATGCGCGTTTCCTTCAGGACGTTCTTTGCTCTGTCGACAGCCCTGATATCATTTCATTTGGATTCCAGGAGGTGATCGATCTCGAGTCACGCAAGATAGCGGCCAAGACCGTCCTATTAGGAGGCAAAAAGAAGGGAGACGAGGGCAAGATCAACGAAAAAGTGACGTCGAGTTACAAAAGGTGGCATGATCGACTTATTCATGCTGTCCGCCTGGCAATGCCACCCGAGTCGCCATACACGGTCGTTCATACTGAAAACTTGGTGGGCTTGTTCACGTGTGTGTTTATCAAGAACACGGAGAGGGCGTCTCTGAAAGATGTCGCGATTGCAACAATCAAAAGGGGGATGGGAGGGAGATACGGAAACAAGGTAGAGTTCGTTCACCTCTGGGCTAGTGTCAGGGAATGTCCACTCACGGACCTTTCAGGGTGGTATCGTTGCGCGATTCGTGATTGACGATTCGAGTCTGTGTTTCATCAATTGTCACTTGGCTGCTGGACAACATCACGTTCGCCAGCGTAATGCGGATGTAGCAGCCTTTCTCGAAGAACCTCGCGTGTTCCCATCCGAATCTGTTGAAGATAGTTTTGGATACGTCAGAGGAGGAGACGGATCGATGGTCCTCGACCACGAGATTGTTTTCGTGCGTGCAACCTCGACTTTCACGTAAAACGCTGACATCCGTGTAGCTCAACGGCGACATGAACTACCGTATCGACCAACGCAGAGAGGCCGTCATCGCGGCTATCCAAGCCAATGACCTCGAGCAGCTCGTCGCCCACGATCAGCTGTACAAGGAGATGAAGCACAATCGTGCTTTTCGGCTGCGCACCTTCCAGGAAGGTCCGCTCATGTTTGCGCCGACGTACAAGTACGACCGGGGCACGAACGTGTTTGACTCGTCTGAGAAGCGGCGTACCCCGGCGTGGTGTGATCGCGTGCTATGGCGTAGTACGGAGTCGGATAGGGTGTTGCTGATGGGATATCGGCGATGGGAGGTAAACGTGTCGGACCATCGGCCTGTGTCGGCTGTCTTTCGGGTTACGGTCAAGCGGGTGTTGGGGGATGCGAGGGGAAAGGAGAGGCGGGTTTTGGAGGGCTGGTGGAAGGGCGTGGAGGTGGCGTTGGTGGCGAAAGCGAAGACATTTTATGTCGCGCAAATGGTGATGTAAATGGGAAAAGACCAAGGGAGTATATGGTTCGATGAAGAGTGGATTGCATGCTGGTCGAGTTATTTCTTTTCTTGGCCTGTTCTTTTCTTCTTTATTTCCTTTCTTCCCTACTTACTTTCATGCATGTGGACTTTTCGCGGACTAGATCTTTCTCTCCTCTTTTATGTCTTCCTTGAACGTTTATTGTTTGTACTACCTTTATAATATTACAGGATCCAGATTGAGGAAATAAGTAGCCCCTGCAGTACGTTACTTGTTCTGATCATTGGTGCTTAAAATTTAAAACAAGTACATATGTTTAATGTTGACGAGGCTCATTCAACTCAGCGAAGGAAGGTCTTCGTCCAATTCCAGCTTGAAGCCTTGAATGGCTAGAAACCTAGAGCTTACTAGCACCACAAAATTTTTGGAAGGACATGCATACTATAGTAGGGCCACCATATTCGGAAATGACATGATGTCGTTTTTACCGCAAACCAGGCAGAGCCTGCTTAGAGGTCAGCAACTGTGATTTGAAGAAATAAATTTGGCTTGTCCTCAGCCCTGCAAGAGGACAATGGCGTACTAATGGAATTGCAGCAGTGATTGTTTAAACAGTGTCCATGCCATCCTCTGCCATGCAGATGAAAAGCTCGGCTGTCATATCAGCACCAGGCTGCCCACCTGAGATAAACAATTTACACTGACAGCTGCTCAACTTGGATGGGGCATGGATGGCTGACTCCTCCATTCTAAGGATCCATTGTAGGGCAGACATAGATATGTCATCCCTGCAGACATTTGGATTGGCTCATTTGCTCAACACTTGTGATGCAAATGTGTTAGAAATTTCTTCACTTCATTGCGTTTCTCTCATGTTCGGGACGTCTCGGTTGATATCGGACGTTTCGGACTTATTCGGACTCTATCTAGTATATAAGCCTGAGAGCGTGGGACGAAACCTCAGTTTCGTCTTGTCGTTTCTCAGGTACGTAGTATAATTCCATGTCGTGTACATTTGCTCAATGATATGTCGTTTCTCAGTCTTCTAGCTCATTCCGTCGTGTCTGAGTCTTTGGGATTTGGATAGTCCTGACATTAGACGAAACTCATTCTACCGCCGACTCGCGTCGCTCGCTGTCGAGACATCTCCAGCGCTCGTGCATGTTCGCGGGTTCATCATCATTCCCTCCCGCACTCTCTCTCCCACACCCATCCATCGTTTTCAACTCGCCCGACGAAAGTCGTGACCACCCGTCCTCCCCCTCCATCATACAATGTCTTCCGCCATCTCCGACCCTACTTTTACGGGTTCCCAAGCACCATCGCGGGTCCCCACCACACACCCCTACCAACGTCCCCCCACCCGCATCTCCACTGCTCAACCCATCGAGGATCCCAACCTCACCCACATCCAAACCGTCCTCAGTGAAGTCCAAGAGACCAACCGCCAGATGGCTAACATGCTACAAGGACTTATGCGACAACAAGGGGACTTTATGTCCGACCACATCACCCTCCGAACTAGATACGACGAGCTCGCCGCTCGTGTCAATACAACCACTCAGTCGGCCATGGTGGTCGACGAGACCCCTTCCCTCCCCTCCGCCCCAACCGTACAACAATCGCTGATGGTCCGGGCTTACTCATCCCCTCGCCCTTTACCCCAAATCCCCTCCCCTAGATCTCGACCCGAGATCGCCGCTCCACGACCCTCGATCCCTGAACGGTTCTCACCAACCTGGACCCCCACCCCCGCTCTAGAGCCGCCGAGGCGGTTACCAAAGAAGACCTTCGTAAACAAACCCTCTGAGTACGATGGGAACAAGGCGACGTACGAGGCTTGGCTCTTCGGGGTCAAATTATACGTTGAAAACAATCCCGATGTTATATCGGACAAAGACAAAGTCATGTGCACCCTGTCGTATATGAAAGGCGACAATCCAGCAGGCCGAGCAGCTACTCGGTACCTCAAAGAATTCATGAACCGTCCGACGGCCTCTTGGATACTCTTCGAAGCGTGGCTCGATGAACAGTTCCGACCTCGCCTAGAGAAACATCTTGCGCATAGGAAGCTACAGAAGCTTCGACAAGGAAAGGAGTCCATCGAAGATTTCTTCGTACGCATGGAACAACTAGCCGCCGATGCCGGCTATACCCTCAAGGACCACACCGCTTTCGTGATCGATATCATTCGATCGGGCGCTCATCAAGAACTGGTTACTCGGGCCGAGAACCACCAACCTACCTTACTCACGACGGGTACGGTGAACCAATGGTTCAAAGCGCTCGTGCAAGCCGAAACGGTCATCATGGCCCAACGAGAACACGACCCCAACCGACGTCCTCGTTTCCCACCCGCCACAGCTTCGACGCCACAGAAGACGACCACACCTTCGGCCGATGCTGATAAAAAGGACGCATCCGGCACCACCTTCGGCGGACAGGGACGACCGATGGATCTTGATAGGGCAAAGGAACGTGCCGCTGGATTATGCTTCTATTGCAAAGAAGCAGGACATATCGCAGCACGATGCCCAAAAAAGAAGGCGTACACCACCAGGGTCGCCGACCTCGAGGAACAAGTACGGATCTTGACGAAGAGAAACGCCGAGGATTTTGTGGTGAGTCAATGAGCAAGGCCGCCTCATTGACTCGTATTGTCCCTAGTACTTCGTCGTGTAACAATAGCATGTCAAACAATCGATATAAATTATTGCGAAACGACGAGGGAACCGAACAAGGCCAGGATGACAACGATTACATCGAAGTCACACAAATAGAGAACGACGGGCACTCTCCTAAACCCGTCACAGACTCGTCTAGGGAGCCGCGGCAGCGCAGACGACGAGGCAAGGTAGGCACGGACTTAGGTCCGACGGCTAAGGCCGCAGTTTCGGCTGAAAGAGGTTCAACGGGTGTCTCGGCCGATGGCCAAATGGTGACAAACCCCCTATTGGGGTTGCCAGCCTCTGTTCCGTCCGGGGAACAAGCGATCAAAAGAGACACTCGAAGAATATCGAGTAACCGAAGCGATGCCGACCCTTGGTCACCTGCAAGGTGGCTTAACGCTCGATTCGAAAGTGAACAAGACGGACAACTGCTGAGGCGGTTGAAAGTCTTTGTTCCAAAATCGCGAATCAAAGAGGTGTCGAGCGAGACGATCCAAGAATTACGGATCTTAAGTTCAAACGACAGACGTCTCGCTCTCATAGAGCTTAGAGATAATCAGAGGACGATCAAGGGGAATGGACGTTATTCGATGTATATCGACGTCCACCTCCAAAACCCCCAGACGCTAAAGCTGTCACAAGCTAAGGCATTGATCGACTCGGGATGTACGAGCTCCATGCTAGACATCAAATTCGCGCGACAAGAAGGTTTCGTATTCGAGAACATCGCCCGTCCCATACCCGTTTACAACGCGGATGGTACCCTCAATGCCAATGGAAAGATCTCTCACTTCACGACTGTCACAATGACGGTAGGGGATCACATAGAGACCCTCACAATGGGGATCACGAACCTCGGCAAAGGACAAGTCTTTCTAGGACACGATTGGTTGACGATGCATAATCCCGTCATCAACTGGTCCCAGAAAACGGCGAAATTCGAATGCGGACCCGAATGTTTCCCTCGAGACGACGAACTCTCGGAAGAAAACACCCTCGAAGAAGGCGATCATCTCGGGTGTGTTCATCTTTCAGAGGAATACCTACGTAACGTCTCGACGGACATCGCAATCGAGCACAACAAAGAGAAACAAGAGCGAACTTTCGAGGACATTGTACCTCGAGAGTATTGGGAGTACAAAGACGTCTTCGACAAAGAGAATTTCGACGAACTACCACCACGAAAGGTTTGGGATCACGCGATCGATCTCAAACCCGGAGACCACAAGGTGGACGGTAAAGTCTATCCGTTGTCGAAGGACGAAATGACCGAACTGGACAAGTTCATCAAGGAGAACCTCGACTCAGGACGAATCAGACCTTCAATTTCGTCCTTCGCATCCCCATTCTTCTTTATCAAGAAGAAAGACGGTCGACTCCGCCCGGTCCAGGACTATCGTAAACTAAACGATATTATGGTAAAAAATCGTTATCCACTCCCGCTCATCTCCGAACTTGTACACAAGTTGAAGGACGCGAAGTACTTCACGAAACTGGATATCCGCTGGGGCTACAACAACGTTCGAATCCGCGATGGAGACGAATGGAAGGCAGCGTTCAAGACTCCCAATGGGCTTTATGAGCCATTGGTGATGTTTTTTGGACTCACAAACTCCCCCGCAACTTTCCAGAACATGATGAACGACATCTTGCGAGATCTCGTAAACAAAGGACTCGTCCTAGTCTATATGGACGATATCCTTATCTACTCACCAGATCTCAAGACTCATCATGAAACAACGCGTGAAGTCCTCGAAATTCTTCGACAACACAAATTGTTCTTAAAGGACACGAAATGCGAATTCAACATGCCGTCGGTGGAGTACCTAGGCCTGGTAGTAGGGAATGGCGAAGTGCGGACGGACCCGTCCAAAATCGCCGCGATCACGAACTGGAAAACCCCGGGAACAGTTAAAGAAATCCAATCGTTCCTCGGGTTTGCAAATTTTTATCGCCAATTCATACGCGATTTTAGTTCGATCGCGAAACCCCTCACGTACCTCACAGGCAAAGTGCCGTGGGAATGGACGGAGAAACAAGACAACGCGTTCAAAACCCTCAAAGACGCGTTGACGACGTCCCCGGTACTCGCACTCCCCACTAACACGGACGTGTTTACTGTCGAACCAGACACTTCAGATATAGGTCTCGGTGGAGTCCTTTGGCAGACGCAACAGGATAAGAAACACCCAATCGCGTACTTCTCACGCGCTCTGTTGGCTGCCGAAAGAAACTACCAAATCTACGACAAAGAACTCCTCGCCATCATGGAGTGTCTCAAAGAATGGCGACACTTTCTTGTGAATGCTGACCAGGAGTTCTTCATCGAGACCGACCATCGAAACTTAGTCTACTTCCGTCAACCCCAGGATCTGACAAGACGACAAGCACGCTGGCATGTGGAGTTACAAGACTACCACTTCACGATTCGTCACAAGCCAGGCAAACACAACGTCGCCGATCCTCTGTCCAGGGGGACAGACTTTAAAAAGGGGGTAGACGACGACAATTCGCAACAAGTCCTACTCGGATCTGACAGATTTGATTCCGTCAGTCAAGTCGTCAGCGCCGAAACGTGGAACATCGACGATTTAATCGTCCAAAGCCAACTGTTTGTGGACAAAGCTGCAGCGAAGGATAGAAAGGATCGAGCGGCAGACTGGACCCAAACGGACGGCATCTGGCTCTGGAAAGGCCGCCGATATGTACCGGACAAGGCTGAATTGCGGGAACGAATTCTTCGAGAAAACCATGACGCAATCACCGCCGGCCATCTCGGCCAAGCCCGCACCAGAGACCTGATCATGCAAAAATACTGGTGGCCACAACTCCGACAAGACGTGAAGAGATACGTGACAGGATGCCAAACGTGCCAAAGGACCAAAACGCGCACTGAACAGACTCATGCGCCGTTACACCCCAATGAAGTCCCTGACGCACCCTGGAAAGTTATCTCAGTCGACATCATCGGCACGCTCCCCATATCTCAAGGTTTCGACTCAATTCTAGTGATTGTCGATCGATTTACAAAGATGATCCGGGTAATACCGGTTCATAATACGATTACATCACAGGGAGTTGCTCGAGCCTTTCGAGACCACGTCTTCAAGGATTTCAGAACCCCTGCGAAGGTCATCAGCGATCGTGGAACTCAATTTGTATCGAGTTTCATGAAAGACTTATATACGCTGTTAGACATTAAGGGTAATCCGAGTACGGCATATCATCCGCAGACGGACGGTCAAACGGAACGTATCAACCGTGAGATCGAACAATACCTGCGGATATACGTCAACCACCACCAAAACGACTGGAAGGACTGGCTAGCGCTCGCTGAATTCACACATAACAACGCCACAAGCTCAGCGACGCAAGACTCTCCATTCGGTCTTATGTATGGTCAAAACCCCGAGATTGGAGGAATCGGTCGAAAAGCCGTACGAAATCCGTCAGCTAAAGAGTTCGCAGAAGAAATGATCCGTCGCCGCAAGGAAGCTGAAATCGCATTGGAGAAAGCTGCGACGGACATGAAGAAGTACTACGATCGTACTCAGAAAACTCAACGCGAATTCCAAGCCGGCGATCTCGTATGGCTCG
>JBBPML010000561.1:0-13302 GCA_038090275.1 Austroboletus novae-zelandiae
GACTCTAACAACAATAAAGAGGATGATAGACAATAGACCGCTTGGGCCTTCTTAGGAGGAGATACTTGGGTAAGAGGAAAACTCCAAGTTATCAAAGCTGGGGAGCCAGCCTTGACGACCCGGGGGTATATATACTATTCTATTTGTATGTACATGCTTGGTCTATTTCTATAACGAGACATCGTACCATGATAAGGAGAAAACACATGATTGGTCTAGGAAGTAAGGAGGCATAAGCATGAGGCCACCGTGAGGTGTGGCAGAATGGAAGAGGAGCATACGAGACATAGAAGCATACCGTGCTGCTCACATGAGGTGTGGCAGCTAATTAATGAAAGAAGAATGGAAGTGCATCGCCTTGTGCTTGCACTGAAACGCGTGTTAGATAAATGGAAGGGTTCTATCCTGGCATGTGTTGTGCTATGAGGCACGAGTCTAGACTGCTTTGTAAGCAAGTCACGTGATACTTTATGGATTGAATCGACAAGTCCTGTTCTCCTTGGTGTGAGAACATATTGCCATAAAGAGTAGGTTGAGAGTTTGACTCCCTCCTAAGGCAGATAATAGATCCCAGTGACTAGGATTCGTAACACTTATCATTGTTTACATATTTAGTGTGACTCATCCGCAGTATCCGCAGCTGTACTGATACCATTATCTCTGACTCACTTCCCTTCTTCGCAATTCCATCGCATTCTATAGTCGAGTCATCTCTTTTATGCTCCACTTTATTCTCTTCAGACTCACGTATATAAACCTCTCGATACCCTCGATGTATACCCCAAGTTAGACCTACCCGAATCTACCTTGTTCATCGATTCCTCTCGGGTCCCCCCAGTCCTCGCCTTACTGTTGAGTAGGCACTCCCTTCGTCCCTTGTCGTCGCATCACCAAGCGACTCCCTTCGTCCCTGCGTCACGACATACGTTGACCAGGTCAACAGCTCACAACATACCATTGAGGCTGAGGATAGCGGATCGCCCGTCTATCAAACCCTTGCCACGTCAGCTGAATAGCAACATTAACGTCCCCTCGTCCCTCGTCACTCGGGTCTACACCTGAGCGTAACAGGCCTGGGGTGATGCCAAGGGCCATGAATGCCAGCCTCTCTTCCTTGAACTCCAGTGAAGTGAAGTCTGGCATGACGGTGTCGTTTGGATTTTCCATGACGTGTGGAGGGCATAGATTGAGGTCCTGAAATGCTGCCTCAGCTCGCTGGTTGATGGGGCAGTGTGAGCGAACACAGAGAAAAGCAGAGAAGAGCATGAGAACCAGCTATAGCATTTGACAGAAAAAAGCAGAGAAGAGTGCAAGGACCAGCCATAGCACTTGATGAAGAAAAGCAGAGAAGAGTGTGAGGACCAGCTGTAGTGCTTGATGGAGAAAAAGCTGTGAAGTGGCAAAGAGAAAAGTGCTGTGCTGCTTTGCCTACTCATGCACGGACTATGCTCTAGGAAGTCACATGTCTCAACAGCCTAGACTGCCAACCTTGGGTGTGGTGCAAACCCTGAAGGCATTTCGTGATGTTTGAGAAAAAAAAGGATCTATTGAGCACAACAGACAATTTGGACATGATGCATGTACAACCCTTGGAATCTCAAGAAAATGACAATATTGTGTAATATACAAAATAGAGGATAAAAACAAAAGGGCTTTTAGGTTTACATTACAGTGCTTTTCATTTCTCTGTGGAAAATGCAACTCAAAAAATCGCACCTTGGAGCTTGTCAGAGCAGGACTCTGAACTTGTCTGAGTGCAAATCATCTGTCATGCAGCATTCACTCTTTACCCTCTATCCACCATGCCAGCCTGCTGCATCTCCAATGATACAAAATTCAACATTCTGGTTCTTTTCGAAGAAGGCTATGGTGTTTCAGATATCTGCTCTCTTCTTGGCACCAAGAAGACGCTTGTATATATACCACTCTCCACCACTACAAAATTTTCAGCATCATTCATAACCCTCACATCTACTCTCATGCTATTGGATGCCATTGCATTCTCACTCCAAATGATACTTTATTCATCCACAACTTGATTTAACAGCACCATACCATATATCTTGATGAACTTCAAAAGGAGTTGATGGAAAAACGCTGTGTGTGTGTTTCACTACTTCCCACACATTGCAACACCTTGGCATTACATGAAAAGCAGTGTCTGCTGCTGCTGCAGAGTGCAATGAAGAGTTGCACACATTTTATATGAACCAAATTGGAGCAGAGGCACCAGATGCAAATATGCTGCTTTTTATTGATGAAGCTGCAAAGGATCGATGAACATCTTTGCATCCCAATGGATGGTCAATCAGAGAAGAGCATTGCTGTGAGTTGCAGTACTTTGTATGTTGTAGAGCTCAGTACAGCTCTAGGTTTACATCCAGGCTTTTCACAGCATCTCAACTCCTCTCCATTGTCACCCGAGGCATTTATGCATTGCCCATGGACCATTCTGTAAGTCCTGAGTTTGTTTAGCATGCTCCAGACCAATTTCTTGTACTCTGGCTGAATTCCCATGCCTTGGCCCATTCACCTCAGCATCGGATCAGCGCTCTTGCACTCCGGTCGACTTTCCCATGCCCCAGAAAGTACTCAGCAGTCATTTACTTTCATTCCGGACCTTTTTACTTACCTTTTGAGCACTCACTTACTTACTTACAAAGTCTTGAGCATTCCCAGACTATAAAAATGATGTAACTAGCACTTTTTCAGAACTTACTTCCGCACTACCTACTACCTATCATATTTTCCGAACTACCTACAACTTTCCAAGCCTTTCTGACTGACCAAAATCGACTTCTTATCATCCAAAAAATCGAAAATACACTTCGCACCTCCAGAACTCATCTGGCAGTTCCTCTATCGATTCCCCTCACTCAATACTTCTCCTCAGTGAAGAAAGCAGTATTGATTCTGCCTTCTAGGATAACCCAGGAGCAGAGTCCACAGCGAGGAAGATGCAAGAACTGAGTGAGGGAAATACTCACCCTTTGTCTCTGAGATTACTGAGGGGACTTGAAGGTAGGGGAGTAGAGGTAGTCTGAGTGAAGACTGTATTGCTGACTCTGGGGATTTATCCTCCAGAAGTCTGGGGTTTATATATATACAGGATATGTGCACAGACCATGTACATATTTGCCTAATCTAGAGGGGTGATGCGTACACTAGATAAGAGAGATAAAGGCTATTGGTGGGATCAATAGCTATCAGTCAGCATGAGTCAGATATGAGTCATTTAAACTGAGTCATCTGCAGTCATCATGAGTAATCCATGATAAGCAGATCATATCCTATTGGTTGATAGGATTATCTGTCATTTGTGATGACACAAGATAACAGATAGCAAGATAAGAATATTCTGGAGTGTTCCAGACTCTTATGACATCATAGATAAGAGATAAGATGATTCTAGATCAATCTCAGATCTCTATCTTGATAAGACGACTCTAGACTGTGTCCAGACTTGTTCTGTGTCTTAAGAAGCATGTGATCATCCATGTGATCAAGTCACATGTGTCCGATGTCATGTGATAAGATTCACATGAACATGAGATCACTTTTCTTTCAACACTCAGACCCACTAGGAACCCCTTGGGACAAATCCCAAACCTCACATTCACATACAACAGCCTAGCTGTACCCCTACAGCTAAGTTATTGATTTTACAATGTGGTGTATGATACTCAATTCTTCCAGTGATCACTTTGGATGGCATAATAGCCTATGACATTGTCAAAGATGCTGTTGATAATGCATGATTTGTGCAATTTCTATGAGAGCATGTGGTATGTGTACTACATTTTTGTACTGTGAGTAACTGACATCTTTTGTAGATGTGCTTTACAACCCTGTATTCTGGTCTGCACAGTATCATTATTATGGACAATTGTCATATTCACCACAGAGAAGAGGTTCAAGCACTAGTAGATGTTACAAATGGTCTCTGTGAGACTACCATGTGCCCCTTGTGGGCTTATCTTATACATCCTTGATGGAATGACAAATGCAACCCTCTACAGGTGCATAATATTTCATTTCTTCATTTCTTTCTCTCTTTATCTTATTGAGGTACAAACCCCTAACTCTTATCTTATCAGGATAACACATCCCTACAACAAACCTGAAGATATCCAGGTCTTCAACATCTTATCTTATCAAGGGATACAAGATCCCTTCTCTATCTTATCAGATCATCTGGTTATGATCTACTATCATAACACAATCTAGTATTGTGCTATTTTATCGGCTATAGACTAGAAGCCATTATCTTATCCAGGTCACATGTTAATCATGTGACAAACACACTAGACGATCAGGAGCTAGACTCCTAATCCTTATCTTATCAGGCAAGACCTGCTATATATGGAGAAGCTCTTCCACAGTCAAGGTGGCAAGATTTCTACTCCCATAGATGTCAAGGGCTAGACCCTTGACCCCTATCTATCATGTGACTGCTTAGTTGACAGTCTAGACCAAGACAGTGCTTGCACTGCTATCTATGACATCATGCCTCATGTACAGGCCTGGACCATGACATCACAACCCTAGACAACATGCCTAGTGCATGTTCTCTATCTATTAGCATGCTTGCAGCATGTTGCTCATATATCTTATTGCCAAGCCAACACAAGGCTTGCATCTATCCTTATCAGGAAAGATCCTGTACCCTTATTTATAACCCTTGACAGGTTTACACCCTAAACCTCAAGAACAAGCCATGAGGATAACCTATCTATGATGTCATGGGCTAGACCCCTGCCATCTATACCATATATATCAAGACATGCATTAGACATGCATTCCATATCTATGCAACATGCCTGGCACATGTATGCCAAGGAAGTATAAGGCCAATAGCATATTGGTCTCTTATCATTATTCACATGGACTCTTATCTAATCAATGGGAGATGTTCCCATTTATAGTAATGTACCATAACATGTACAAACAGTAAAGTAGTATATAAAGACCCAGGTCCTTAGAGCTGCACCCCAGCTTTGAAGACTTGGAGATTACCTCAGAAAGTCTCTGATTCCCTCTCCTCAGCTCACCTGGCTATCAAGTGCCAGCAAGTCTACAAGACTAGTGGATCAGGTATCAAGGCTAGACATATCTTATTCAAGTTACTCAACCTCAGGGGAAGATGTACTTCAAGCCTTTGGTTACCTTGACTGAGCCCTAGCATGAAGGGTCAGATAACAATACTCTCAATAGAGTCTCTTGACTCTATTTCATCATATAAAGGAGTTGGAGAGTCATTTCAGGTCCAAATGCACAAAAAATAAAACCCACAATTCACAACTTGGTAGGGTAAATGTGACACTTTCAGAGAATGAGCACGACACTTTGTATAGAGAATGAGTACACAACATTCTGTAGATAAACACAACACATATGTAAAATTAAGCACACAGCTTTTTTTAAAATGGGCATGCAACTTTCAACATAACTTAGATCATGCTGGATGTTCAAAAAACATTAATCAATTGTTCATGATGTCTGATACAGGGTGTCAGATGGTGGGCATGTGTGTATGTAAGTGATATTGTACAATGTGAAGTCATTAGCAAATGGAAAAAGTGCACAGCATGGGGGTTAAATGGTGTAATGTGCAGGTAGAAGAAGAGAATTAGCAATATGAGTGAAAGACCAGAGAAAAATCAGTATGTAAAATCTAGTGCCACTGTGCCCAGAGGTTTTGAATGAGGTTATCAGCTGGGCACAGGTTGGAGTTGGATCTGTGGTTCAGAAGAGAAACAGTATTCACTACAGGTGCCAGCAGCTTGGGATTGATGCTAGAGCTGGCTTGAGGGGCTGTTTCTAAGGTTTCATTCATTGACTGCCCAAGAACCTGTTGAAAGAAAAGTGATCACATGCTTCTTAAGGTACAAAATAAGTCTGGACATAGTTCAGAGTCATCTTATCAAGATAAAAGATCTAAGACCAGTCTAAAATCATCTTATCTCTTATCTATGATATTATAAGAGTCTGGAATGATTCAGAACACTCTTATCTTACTATCTGTTATCTTGTGTCATCACAAATGACAGATAATCCTATCAACCAATAGGATATGATCTGCTTATCATGGATTACTCATGATAACTACAGATAACACAGTTTAAATGACTTATATCTGACTCATGCTGACTGATAGCTATTGATCCCACCAATAGCATTTATTTCTCTTATCTAGTGTACATGTCATTCCTCTAGATTAGGCAATATGTACATGATCTGTGTGCATATTCTGTATATATATAAACCCCAGACTTCTGGAGGATCAATCCTCAGAGTTGGCAATACAGTCTTCGCTTGGACTACTCCTACTCCCTTACCTTCAAGTCCCCTCACTCAGTTCTTGCATCTTCCTTGCTGTGCACTCTACTCCTGGGTTAGCCTAGGAGGCAGAATAGATACTGCTTTCTTCAGAACTGATGGCATAATACTTAAGAGAATCAGAAAAATTATATGATATGCATTAAAATCTATACCTCCTGTCCCATAATAACTATCTGATTTGATGCATTTCTGAGGTGTGCAAACCATGTCAGTGCTGAATGATGTGGATGCATAACATTTGAATCCTCTGACAGCTAGGCAATGGATTAGAACTATTACCAGAGTTTGCACCAGCTGAAACATATCTGCTGGTAATGTTCTTGTGTCAGAGTTATGACCATCATGTGCAAAAAATGATTCATCGTTGCTGTCACTATCAGAACAGACTGGGCTCAGATCAGTGAACAGACAGGGGGTGCTTGATTGAGCTGTAGCAGGTGCAGCTGTGTAGGTAGTCTCAACGATCTGAATTTCATCATCAGATTCAGAATTGAATGACTTGTCTGATGACAGTTCCAAGACAATAGTAAAGGCTTTGCCCTTGCCTTTGCCCTCTGTCAGTGCTGACAGTGGCAGGGAAGTAGAAATGGCATCAGCATCAAAAGTTGTGTTGGATTTGGAGAAGTTGTCATATTCCAACCCCAACTCTCACATCTGACCCTCCAGTTCCATCTCCGGAACCCCCTTCACAAACTTCAGTGCTATCTTGCACATCTTTCCTCTATGTCCCTCTGGTCCTGTTTCCTCCTTCTCCAATTTCTGTACTATACCTACTTACATTATATCCTTGTTCTTCTTCTGTTATAGTCTTGCTCTGTACCTACCTCTGATCCTGTGCTCACACAGCTCCAGCTCAGTTCCTTCCCATACATAGCTTTTCATACTCTGACCCTTGATTTCTCCTTCACACCAGATATTGCCTTTATTACAAATGTGATGTCCGAAATTCCATATATAATCTCCTGTTCTCTGTACTATGTACTCTAGCTAGTTATTGAATTAGACATCCTCAGTCCTCCTATTGTCTTCTTCTCAATCTCCTCAATCTCTGCTCCTCCAAAATCCAGGACACTTAGGAAGTTTCAACAAGGGTGCAGTGCTCTGCTTCAAGTCACTGAAGCCAAAGTCTCACTATGACCAACAACTCCAGAGTTACCCAGAGCTATTCCAGACCTCCTGTCCATGGTCTTAACAGAAGTTGTCAACATCAGATGCTGCTTCATCACCAGCATTATCCTTGCCATCTAACACTTTCTCCATAGCTTTCTTTCAGTTGGTAAAGACAGAGTGTGGAATGCAAATGTGGGGAGCTAAGAAATAGATAAAAGCATCTAGATACATGATGTGAATGATGACACACCAATCATGATAGTATGCATTGCGAACTTGTGGCCATGCAAATCTTTCACTTCATTAAGATCTTTGCCAGTTATTGTAGGCCAGGTCAGGACAAATGGCTTTCATTGCTGTGAGTTGAGTAAAACCCAATGGAAAGAGCCAGCATCAAGATTGCCACAATGAATATCAAGCCATTCAAATGGCTTTGATATTAGATGGTGCAACCATATGTCAATTTCAACCATAGACCACAAAATATTGAATTCAAGATCCTTCTTTCCATCCTAACTGGTGAGTAGGCCAAATTCACAATAATCTTTGAGTTCAGTCTTCTGTGGCTTCTTGGAAATCTGCAGCTGTCCATGCTAGTACTAAGGATTAATTTATGTCATGAAAATGGGAGTGTACAAAGTATACATACTGAATCAAGTCCATGTGGGACAAGCATAAGCTTACTAATCTTGACCATGTTGTGGCTGGAGGGTTTGATGCTAACACTTTTGCCCTGTATATTAATTTTAACATTCTTAGCATGTAATAGCTCAAAGTCTGTGATATGTATGAACCTTTACATATGTTCATTGGACAGGAGCCAAGTTCTTGTGAAATCCAGAAAATGCTTCGCTTTGAGCAGCTGTGGAGGTCGCCTTGGATTGAAGTTGGGTGCTGTATTGGCTGAGGATGGCCTGAACTGCATTGTCTGATGGCAGTGCTGGCAGATCCGAAATGGCACCATTGTGTGTGTTCTGGTGAGTATTGTAAGTAGATATAAACAGGTTACCCTCAGGTGGGTTGGCCTGGAGATGGTGGCTCTGCTCCTTTTGATGGCATGATAGATAGTGATTCCCCTTGTGTCCACCACCTGGAATGAATTGAGGGCACAAGTGTGGTGCTCTGTCCAACATGATTGAACTCAAGTCAAGACCTGGAGCTCAAGGACAGGGAATGGAAGAAAATGAGATGGCTACAAAAACGATCTGATTTCAAGTGATTTATATAGCCCAAGAAAACTACAGCTTACCATCTTCCATCATACAGATCCATGTCATGGTATCCAAACTCTGCACCCACAAGACAGCACGTGTCCACCACACCACAAATAGCATTTCCACTTTGTATTCTCTTCTGTTATGACCAATGGAAATGACTTCAACCTCAGGGTATGACCCATTTGTCCACTCATCCTCAGCTACTCCATAATCCATAGGAATAATCATTTCATCTTTAATTTGTTGAAAAGTGAGAATAAAAATTTGATATGCTTCAGAAGTATGAAATGGAGTTGTTGTTGCTGGCACATCAACAGCAGGGTGCCTGACATGCATATCTTGGTCAACTGGTGCTGGAATGCCAGGGTGAAGGGTCTAACAGCAATCAGCATAGATGCCATTCTGAATCTTAGAAAGGAACTGCATGTCCTGTTGCAACAGAAAGGAAGTTGGCTATAAGATTGACAATATGTATATAAAGCTTACCAATGGCATTTGATTATGATCTCGTTTTGAGATTGAGTGATGATTCCAATCACACTGAAATTGTCGACAGTTATCATTTAGCTGTTTGATGAAAAGATGATGTAAGAGCCAGAGATGACTAGCATTATCTGAATCAAGCATGTGGATATCCTCCAGGCACATGAAAAATGCCTGCCAATGGCATAAAAATTGAACATCAATGTCAACCCAAAGTTATTTGATATGGGAGTTTCTTGTAGATCTGCCCCATATAAATAACAATCAGTTGGGGCCACAGTGTCAAATCATTCAAACAGCAATATCAATATTCTTGCTGCCATGATCACCACAAACACATGAATGTGTTTCATATATCTGAATGGCAGGAAAACATCTAAAACCATTGATGTGTGGTTGTCAATGCTGGCCTGCAAGCCAACAATCTATTGGAATGAATGTAAATAAACTACAAAGGGGAAAAGGTACATACATACTATATGACAGTAGCCATCAATCATACCATGAACTACTATTCCCCATTGAATCAACTTGTGGTGGCCATTGATATGCCACAGATAACTGGATCAAGGTACTTTAACACCTGACACCATATTGCAGCTTGATGCCAAATTAGCTGGCCAAGTGGATCTATCTGCTGCATAGACATTCAAAGATGTTCCTGCTGTACATTCAGTCCATGTGATTTCAAAGAAGTGATGACAAAATGCAAACCAGTGCTTGGACAGTTGCACTTGTAATAATGGATAACTGCATCTAATTCAGAATTTGTTATATTACAAAACCATTTGAAGAGGCTGTTCATCTGAAGATGATGACATAATGTGTTCCAATGTATCCTGAGTGTTCGTGCTAGAGTTTGTAGTGGAATCTGGTGAGTTGATGACACAGCATTATCTAACCATTTTTGATTGAAGTCAAAGTGTGGGTGGCCATGATTTGGGCCAGGCAGATGAGACCACATGGGTACAATTTGAATGAGCTCAGAAGTAGATCCATCCCTATGTAATAATTAGGCCTTAAAAGCAGGCAAAAAAATTTACTCACTGCCTAGCTGCCATAAGCACAACATCTTCAAAGATGCTCAAGAGTTTGCCTAATTTATGTGCACAGATTGTGACCCAGTTGGCATCCACCTCATGTTGGAGTACTTCTAATAATGGTACCATCTGGTGATTCATTTGATCAGCATGAATTTGAAGGCAAAGCAGGTCATTGTCCTCCTGTTGCAAAAGTTTCAGCACTTGCTGGTAAGCATCTTGCAGAATTTTGTACACATGGTGAACATTTGCACTCCAATAGTCACTATTGTTACACTCAGGCGTAGACCCAAGTGACGAGGGGCGAGGGGACGTTAACGTCACTATTCAGCTGACGTGGCAAGGATTTGATAGACGGGCGATCCACTATCCTCAGCCTCAATGGTATGTCATGAGCTGTTGACCTGGTCAACGTATGTTGTGACGCAGGGACGAGGGAGTCGCTATGGGGGAGCGACGACGAGGGGGACGAGGAGAACGCCTACTTGGTAGCAAGGCGAGGACAAGGGGGCCCGAGAGGAATCGATGATCAAGGTAGATTCGGATAGGTCTAACTTGGGGAATACATCGAGGGTATCGAGGGGTTTATATAGGCGAGTCAAGAGAGAATGAAGCGGAGCGTAAAAGGGATGACTTGACTATAGAATGCGATGGAATCGCGAAGAAGGGGAACGAGTCAGAGATAACGGTAGCAATACAACTGCGGATACTGCGGATGAGTCATGCTAAATAGGTAAGCGAAGATAAGAGAAAAGGGGGAATAGTAAAGTGGCTCTGGCGGGACTCGAACGGCGAGAGCAATGTCTGTGGGGAAACTAGGGTAAGAGCGAAGAGAAAAGAGTAGGGGTATATACGAGTCGTAACAACTATCTGGAAGGCAAGGAAAGTCCTGAAGGTCCCAATGTGGCATGATCAGATGGTCAGAGAGACTGTTGTTGAAAAATGTGTACCACAATAAATGTAAAGTGTTACATGTCTGATTTCAAGTTCTCACCCAGGCACACTGAATGAGCCATATCTTGACACAACACATTCGTTCATCAAAGCACTGGCTCCAGGAATTTCTAGGTTGTCCAGGATACCCATGGCAAGTGACTGGTATGGCACTTTCATCATCCAGATTGCCCAGCTCACTATGGCCTCACCTAGGTGAGTATGAGTCATACTTGATGCATTCTGCCTGTTTGTGCACATGTTCTGACATGTTCCATGGCACTTTCACAGCATCCTTGATACTGCCCAACACTCTTGACATGTTTGCTTCTCACCCCACCTGCAGATCAAATGGAGCCATCTTGGTGCCCCATACAAGGGTGTCACTGACACTTTTACCCACATCTACAAAAATGAAGGCTATGGAAGGGTGCTGGCTGGCAATGTTGCCTCAGGTGGTGCCGCTGGTGCTGCAGTGATACATCTTCACTCCTATTCATGTACTCTCTTGACTATGCTCATACACATCTGGCAAATAATGCCAAGTCCACATGAAAGGGCAGTGAACAGTGTCAGTTCAATGGTCTCATTGATGTCTACAGGAAGACCCTTGCTTCTGATGGTATTGCCAGTCTCTACCATGGCTTGGTCCCCCTGGTTATTGGTATTATCATCTATCATGGTCTCTACTTCAGTGTCTGATTCACTCAGTATGTCCTCTGCCACTATTCTTATTGATTGTTATTGACATTGTCCTGCAGAACCTGTTGTTCTTGTTGGTGCTCTTGAGGGGTCATTCTTGACCTCTTTCCTTCTCAGTTGGGGTGTCACCATTGGTGCCAGTCTTGTTTCTTACCCCCTTGATACTATCTGATATGTGTTTTTCCTTTTCAAATCAATGTATCTAATTTCTACTTTAGTTGTCATATAATGGTGACCTCTGGTTCTGGTGTTCACTACAAGTCAATGCTCTCAATGCTGCCTTGCAGATTATTGCCAAGGAGGGCACCAAGTCTTTGTTCAAAGGCACTGGTGCTAATATTCTCCATGGTCTCACTGGTAGTACTACTGGTGTTCTGTTGCTATATGACAAGCTTCAGCAGATTATATTTGGCAAGATTTACTCTGATGAATCTGATTAAATGACTGTGATGCATGTGTTCTGGCCTTGCTCTGTCCTCTCATTTACTCTGCTCCTACACTTCATATCTGTCTAGACTTGTTTTATTTCCTTATGCTTTTGACATTGCATGCAAGTATGATGTTACAAGTGTCTTAACAGATGCTTGCTACAGTGGCCTACCAGAGGATTGCCTCAGAACCCTGTTTCCTGAGGACTACAAACCCTTGTATGATGACTTGTTTTACTCTTTCCCTTCTGATATGGACTCATCCCTTTTGGGAAATTCCTCTTATGGACTGTCTTCATTTGATGCCTTCTATTTAGACTTCTAACCACATTGATACAGTTATTCTCATTTCGCTTATTTCATATTCCTCTTTGGTAACAGACCTTATTACCTCCTTTGATCCACTATCCAAATCTAGTATTCCCTCTTATATCCTGATCTTGCTTATACCATCAAGCCATTGTATTATCTCATGAATCGCTTCTAGTAGTACTTTCACATCTGCTACAGTACTACTTATATACCCATCTTATATGACCATTTGTACTCAGCTAAATCTGCACAATTATACACAGTGTTTGATCTCACTCCAGCATGATGGTTCTGCTGAGACACCACCCAGATTTCTACAGGACTTCATGTTGCCTTTGAGGGCACTCTGAGAGATCAGACACTGCACACATGTAACACCAGGCAGCCACAAATCCTTGTTTTGTCATCTCTGTTATGCATGTGCAACATCCAATCTCTCAGAGTGTTTTCAAAGGTGACACAAAGTCCTGTAAAAATCCAGGTAAAGTCTCAGTGGAACTGTTACGCTTGTTACAAATCCCACTTCGGAAGAGGGGACCACTCTTTTTCCTTCTGATTACTCGTCTCTTTCATCTATGATCTTCGCTTCTCTTGACTCCCTTGACAGTAGCGACTACTATTCCTTATTCTGAATGCCGATGCGGAACACATCACTCCTGATCCCACATAGCCATTCCCTGATGTGTTCCGCTGATCTATCCTATGTACAGCGCCTTCATCTTGATGAACACTCTC
>JBBPML010000563.1:0-13242 GCA_038090275.1 Austroboletus novae-zelandiae
GCAGTCTGAGTCAACTGGAGGTAGAAACTGATGAACTGAATGAGACCAGTGAGAGTAAGGGGGGCCAGACCGGCACTGGCCAAACATGTGGGTTAGAGCTGGACATGAGGATCAGGATTGAGACAGTCATTGTGGATCTTCCAGGTGTGGGGTAGGTGAAGTTGATAGGAAACAGGAGAGAGGACTTTCTCAATTTCGAACAGTTCTTCCCTCTTGAGGGCGAGTTTTTGGATAGGGCAAGAGGTTTTTTAAGATAGAGAAGGGATCTTGTATCCCTTGATAAGACAAGATGTTGAAGACCTTGATGTCTTCAGGTATGGTGTAGGGATGTGTTATCCTGATAAGATAAGGGTTAGGGGTTTGTACACCAATAAGATAATGAAAATGAAAATGAAATATTATGCACCTATAGAGGGTCGCATTTGTTGTTCCATTGAGAATGTATAAAATAACACAAAGGGCACATGATGGGCTTGCAGAGACCATTCATAACAGCAAATTGGGGGCCACTGTCCAAGATGACTGTTACGATTCGCGTACACCCCTATTCTTTTCCCTCCGCTCTTACGCTAGTTTCCCTACAGACATTGCTCTTGCTGTTCGAGTCCCGCTTGAGCCACTTTATTACTCCTTCTTTTCCCTATCATCGCTTACCTATTTAGCGTGACTCATCCACAGTATCCGCAGTTGTATTGCCATCGTTATCTCTGACTCGTTCCCCTTCTTCGCAATTCCATCGCATTCTATAGTCGAGTCATCCCTTTTACGCTCCGCTTTATTCTCTCTTGACTCGTCTATATAAACCCCTCGATACCCTCGATGTATTCCCCAAGTTAGACCTACCCGAATCTACCTTGTTCATCGATTCCTCTCGGGCCCTCCAGTCCTCGCCTTACCGTCAAGAAGGCGTCCCCTTTGTCCCTCGTCGTCGCTTCCCCATAGCGACTCCTTCGTCCCTGCGTCACGACATACGTTGACCAGGTCAACAGCTCACGACATACCATTGAGGCTGAGGATAGCGGATCGCCCGTCTATCAACCCTTGCCACGTCAGCTGAATAGCGACGTTAACGTTCCCTCGCCCCTCGTCACTCGGGTCTACGCCTGAGCGTAACAATGACTCTGTCATATAAGCCAAATTGTTTGAAAATATGATTGAAGAAGAGTTGGGCAATTCCTTGAGCATCAATAGATTTTGAGCAAGGGCAGAAAATTACCCCCTTCAAAAGACTGTGGTCAATCACAACCATAACACAATCAAGACCATTAATTAAAGGTAGACCAGAGATGAGATCAACAGAGACCTGTTGAAAAGGGCAGGTTGCAGTGGATACCAGTGGGGAGAGTAGAGGAACTGTGGGGTGGGCGTTGACCTTGTTTGCCTAACAGGTTGCACATCCTGCAATGAACCAGTGACATTCCTGGCCACCAATAGTCTTTTTCCAAGGTTGCAAGAGTTTGAAAATGTCCCATATGTCCAGCAGCTTGGGAGTAGTGTAATTCTTTGACCAAGTCTTGTTGAGCTTCCTCAGGGAAGTAGAGTCATCCTAGAAAGTGAAGTTCTTGGTTGGAAAAGGTCCAGTCATTTGTCTTAGTTCAGGGGAGTGGGGGAGTATCTTCATACATTTTCTTGAGGGCAGTGAGAACAAAAGGGTCCTCTGGGGTGGATTGGGAGATCTTATCTGCCAGAGCAACATCAAGAATTCTGCAGAATAGGTCATCAGATAGGAGGATAACATTGGAATTATCTTCTTCAGTAAGGACTTCATTCTTCTGAGATAGGGCATCAGCAGGTCCCATCTGAGTTCCTGGGATATGTGTAAAGTACAGATTGAAGTCCTGTAGGAACATTTGCCATCTGGCATGTCATCTAGACATTTTGTGAGGAGCTCGAAAGTCAGTTAAGGTTTTGTGGTCAGTGAGAATCTGGACCACATGTCTCACTCTCAGGAGGTGATGTCTCCAATCTTCTAGTGTGTGAATGACCACCAGAAGTTCCCTATCATAGATGTCATAGTTTCTTTCAGCACTAGAGAGGGTTCCTGATCAGTAGACACAGGGGTGCAGATCTCCATTTTTATCTTTTTGCATAAGGACACCTTTAGTAGCTGACAGAGAGGCATTGGTCATAATGAAGTATGGGAGGTCTGGGTTTGGTTGCTGAAGTACAGGGGAAGAGGAAAAGATCTGTTTCATGTCTTCAAATGCTTGTTGTTCTTCATCATTCCATGTCCAGGGGTTCTCTTTGCAGGTTAGCTTATTTAAAGGGTTTACTCTTCACACAAAGTCAGGTATGAACCTTCTGTAGAAGTTGCAGAACCCCAGGAAGGATTGGACTGCTTTTACAGAGGTGGGGGGTTTCCATTCATCAATGGCTTTGAGCTTGGTAGCATCCATTGCTAGTTCCCCAGGTCTTACAATCAGACCAAGGTAGTCCATGGTAGAGGAGTCAAACATGCATTTCTGTAACTTGCACCTAAGTCCCAGATTCTCAGTCATTCTAGAACTTTAATGGTCCTTTCCTGATGTTCTCCACGGTCAGAAAAATGTATTCCTAGATTATCCATGTAGATAATTAACCATCCTTTAGCCAGGTAGTTGGCAAAGGCATCATTCATAAATGCTTGGAAGGTGGCAGGTGAATTACACAGACCAAAAAACATGACTGTTGGTTTGAACAGGCTGTAGGGTGTGATGAAGGCTGCTTTCCATCAATCTTCTGGTACAATCTGGATGTTATGGTAGCCCCATTGAATGTTCATTTTGGTAAAGATAGAGGAGTTTCTGATTTGTTCCACAATGGACTGGATATTTGGTAGTGGATAGGCATTTTTTACAGTGTGCTCATTGAGATATCTGTAATTCTGACAGGGGCTAAGCTTTCCATCCTTCTTGTCTACAAAGAAGAAAGGGGTAGCTTGGGGGAATTGGGAAGATTTGATTCTTCCTTTTGCCAAGTTTTCTTTGACAAACTTTTTACATGCCTCTTGTTCCAGGAGTGATACATGGTAGGCTTTGGCTTGCTTTGGAATAAAGATTTCCTGTAGTTTAATGGTATGATCATACAGTCAAGATGGAGGCAGAACATTTGGGGAGTTTTCTTTGAATACATCGGCATAGTCTTTTCATTAAAGGGTAGTCTGAATTCCTGATGAGGCACATTGAGTGTGACTTGGCCAGTGGTTCAGTCAATCTCAGGGTTCTATTCCCTGAGCCAATTCATTCCAAGAATGACATTTTCCTTGCTAGCAGAAAGAAGATGGAAAGATTGTTTCTTAGTGACATTTTTCCTATATGGAAAGTAAGGGTAGTGCAATATCTGATGAGGCCAGCTTGGTTTGCTGTCCTGTCAGCATTGATGGCTCATATGGGCTGTCCTATTCTTTCCATGGGAAGAGAGTTTTTTTAGGTGAAGTCAAGATTTATGAAAGATCCAGTAGCTCTGCAGTTAATCAGGCAGTGGTTTTGGCAATGGTTCTTCTGAAGTTCTCAAGTGAAGCAGGAATGAGGATTGATTTTGGATCGCTTGATACTAATACAGAAGATAGAGAAGGGGAACAGTGAGCTGATTCCTATTCTCTCCTTAAAAACCTGAAAAACCCTTATCCTTGAGTTCGACCTTGATGATCATCTCTTTTTCCTCCTCCACCTTGTCTTCAAAGCATTCTTTTAACACCTGAAGAACTTCTTTCTCATCTACCTCTTTCTTGCCTAGTTATTTGACATATTCATTGACTGGTTCAGATTTGATGTCAATGTTCTGAACCTTAGTGGGGTTTCTGAGTGGGCAAGAAGGGGGTTCTCCATTGCAAGAGTGGTTCCTGGTTGAACAGCTGACCTTGTGACACATGAAGCATCTGTTTTCTCTGATGTGACAAGCTCTCTCAACTGGGGAGAGCATGTGGCATCCTAAGGCAGTAGTCTGTACTGCATCTATGTCCATGGCATCAGAGTTTCTGTTGTTTCCTCTGGTCAAATATCTTCCTTTGCAGATATCTCTGATCCTATCTTGTTGCCAAGTGAATGCAGTGGCTTTGTTTGACCATTCGGTCCAAGTCTTGGGCTCTTTTTCCATGCTGATGATCCATTCGATGAGATCAAAGTCTAAACCTTTTATATATATAACATTTGATTAAGGCATTTTGATCAGTGATGTCAGCTTAGCCAGATAGGAGCCAGAAGTCAGTGTTGTAGCAATTGAGGGCATCCAACTCTTTTTCTTTCATGATGATCTGATGGAGTTTTCATCATGAGTCTATGGCACTTTCTTTGTCAATGAAGGCTTCCAAGAATTCCTTCTTGAACTCCACCCAAGTAGCTTTGTTCAGTGTAACAGATCTGCTGTCCAGTGCTTCATATGCAGCTTCAGTATAGAGCTTGCCTCATTCCTTAGATATCCTGTTAAGGGCAATATAGATCTTCTTGGATTTGCTATTGTATTTTTCCTTGTTCATGGTGTAGTATGCATCCATGGCTCTGAGCTAGTACTTAGCATCAGATGCTTCCCCTGAGAAGTCATCAGGGAGTCCAGCTTTGAGTTTGGCCATATTGTCATTGGAGGGGAGAGGGATAGGGGTGGGGGTGGGGATGGGGGTGGGGGTGGTTTGTGGAGTGGAGAGGGGAGTTCCTTGTCAGATGGCAGGTCTGGAGGGAGCTGGGGAGAAGCTTCCTGGAGGGGTAAAGTGGGGTTGGTTCTGTCAAATAGTCTGGGAGGCTAGTTCAACTCTTCATCATTCTCTTTGTTCTTTGAGGGTGTCCTTCTCATCATAGTCTCTGAATCCATATGATATGGTGGGCAGATGGTGGAGGGGTGCCTTGCTATGTGGTAGCAGGGATATGAAGAGAGCTAAATCTTTTGTTACATGTGTGCAACATTTAATCTCTCAGAGTGACCTCAAAGGCAACATGAAGTCCTGTAGAATTCCAGGTAGAGTCTCAGTGGAACTGTCATGCTGGAATGAGACCAAATACAGTGTATAATTGCACAGATTTAGCTGAGGTACAATGGCTGCATGAGGCAGGTATTTAAGTAGTACAGTAGTGGATGTGAAAGTACTATTAGAAGCGATCCATGAGATAATACAATGGCCTATGGTGTAATCAATATCAGGTTGGATAAGGAAATACCAGATCTGGATGGTGGATTGAAGGAGGTGATTAGGTCCATGACAAAAGAGGACTAAGTGAAATAAGTGTGATGAAGTAACTGTACCTGTTACAAATGGTCTCTGTGAGACTGTCACATGCCCCCTTGTGGGCTTATCAAATGAGTGTTGCCAGGTCTGTAGCTGGTGTCAAGTCAAAAGAACTCTACCAGAGAGTATTGTTATCAGACCCTTCATTGCTAGGGCTCTGTCAAGGTAATAAAAGGCTTGAAGATGTCTTCCCCTAAGGTTGTGTGAGTAAAACAACAAATAAGATAACTAGCCTCGAAGTGCATCTTCTGCTAGTGAGATGTCTTGAATAAGATATGTCTAGCCTTGATGTCCAGATCCGCTAGTCTTCATAGACTTGCTGGCACTTGAGTAGCCAGGTGAGCTGAGAAGAGGGAATCAAAGACTTTTTGAGGTAATCTCCAAGTCTTCAAAGCTGGGGTGCAGCTCTGAGGACCCGGGTCTTTATATACTACTCTACTGTTTGTACATGTTATGATACATTACTATAAATGGGAACATCTCCCATTGGTTAGATAAGAGTCTGTGTGAATAAGATAAGAGACCAATATGCTATTGGCCTTATACTTTCTTAGCATACTTGTGCTAGGCATGTTGCATAGATATGGAATGCATGTCTAATGCATGTCTTGATATATAAGGTATAGATGGCAGGGGTTTAGCCCATGACATCATAGATAAGTTATCCTCATGGCTTGTTCTTGAGGTTTAGAGTGTAAATCTGTCAAGGGTTATAGATAAGAGCACAGGGTCTTTTCTAATAAGGATAGATGCAAGCTTTGTGCTGGCTTGGCAATAAGATATATGAACAACATGCTGTGATATATAGGGAACATGCTCTAGGCATGTGTCTTCAATAGATAAGGGTCAAGAATCTGACCCTTGGCATCTATGAGAGTAGAAGTCTTGCCACCTTACTGTGGGAGAGCTTCTCCATATGTAGCAGGTCTTGCCTGATAAGATAAGGATTAGGAGTCTTGCTTCTGATCATCTAGTTTGTTGTCACATGATTGACATGTGATCTGGATAAGATAACGGCTTCAAGCTCTAGACATGTGTCTTTAATAGATAAGGGCATAGCCATCTAGGGGTCCAGGCCTGTACATGAGGCATGACATCATAGATAGCAGTGCAAGCACTGTCTTAGTCTAGACTGCTGACTAAGCAGTCACATGATAGATAGGGATCAAGGGTCTAGCCCTTGGTGTTTATGAGAGTAGAAGTCTTGCCACCTTGACTATGGGAGAGCTTTTTCCATATATAGCAGGTCTTGCCTAATAAGATAAGAATTAGGAGTCTGGCTCCTGATCATCTAGTGTGTTGTCACATGATCAACATGTGACCTGGATAAGATAATGACTTCTAGTCTATAGCTGATAAGATAGCAGGATACTAGATCATGTCATGGTGATAGATCATAATCAAATACATAATCTGATAAGATAAGATGTTGAAGACCTTAATGTCTTCAGGTATGGTGTAGGGATGTGTTATCCCGATAAGATAAGGGTTAGGGGTTCATACCCCAATAAAATAAAGATAATGAAAATGAAAATGAAATATTATGCACCTATAGAGGGTCACATTCGTCGTTCCATTGAGGATGCATAATATAAGCCTGCAAGGGGCACATGATGGGCTCATAGAGACCATTCATAACAAATGCCACATTCAGCAATACTCATCTTTCCGATCACAATATTTAATGCATAGTCAAGTCATTCAAGTTCATCCACATTCTAAGGATCATCTATTCGGATTGCATGATGCCATGCTTCTTAGTTGCCCAGATAGTGACAATATGATGAGTTAGTACTCACTTTTGTGCTATTCTTGTTCTGATGTATGTTTAGACATTGCTCAGATCAAGACTATTTTTTCACTGAAAGCTCATGCTTGTGGTGTGAAACTCCCCTCATACATACCTAATGACCCCCTTCATCTTCATTGAGTATTTCAATGTGTGTGCTGACCCCACAGCCGATAAAGAGGGAGTGTGCCTATATAGAGTCATACATCTGCCTGCCAATAGCCAGGCAGTTGGTTCATCAAACTTTTATGGGGTGGTGTCATTGACAGACATAGTGCATAAAGTTGAGCTCATTCCCCTATTTAAAACAGCAATTGCTGGTGTAGATGCATCAATGGAGTTGTGTCTTGAGGGCTATGAGCAATATTATGTCAATTCTTTCGTTGACAAGGAATCTTTCAATGTGATCTGCTAGTTACTGTGTAGATTAATTCTATATAGCTGCTCTGCCATATGGACAATAGATTAGCATGACATGTTTCTGGTTATGATATGATTACTCAATTGGTAACAATTATGAGTGGTTCAAGTCATGATAATCACTGATCTACCCTCAAGCAACATGCCATTCAAAACCTGAAGTGATATATATAAATGGGGCAGGCTTCAGACTAACCCAAAAACAAAAAGGATGAAAAACATTCCAAGACATGTTTTTAATTGCCAATTGGCAGTTGCTTCTCACCCTTGTCTTTCTGACTAGTCTTGCCATGCTATTCTTGGCCCTTACTCACCACATCACCACAATTGTTACTCTACCATACCTGCTCAAGCCACTTGCACTCTGTCTTGCCTTGTGCCTCACCTACATTAACCATATCTGGTTGCTACTATCCTCTTGCTCTTCTGGCCCTGCTACTCCATCACACTCGCCATTTGGACATGCTCCTATGTGCAAAACCACCATGTCATTTCCATCCTTCCTCTCAGATGGACCATCATTGTGCTTGGCTTGCTCTCCTTCACTGTCGAATGTATCTCTCCTGACAACACTCTTGACCTGCACACTGAGAGCCCCATGCTCATGGCCAACATATTCACCATTTGGTCCTTTTCATGGCTTATCCCTCTTATGCACAAGAGTTCACAGGCCATTGTCACTGAGAACAATCTTCCTGCACTTGTTCCCAAGGATGGGTCTGCAAAGCTCAGAAACAACCTCTAGTGTGCCCTTGATAAGTAGTATGTACAATCACCTCTTCTTTGCCCTGTCTGACCCCTCTAGCCCTGATCTGTGGTCCACCCTTTTCATCTCCTATGGTGGCCTGTATCTTGACACAGTCTTCATCAAGCTCATCCAGGATGGCTTGGCATTTATACAGCCTCTCCTCTTGCATGAACTCTTGTCTTATATATCAGATCACCAAAATCTTGTGGGTTTCACAGGCAATATCATCCCTCTCCTGGGATACCTCATTGCCATTGTCGTGTTTATTGCTTCCATGGCCCAGACCATTCTTCTTCATCAGGTAATGGAACTTGCCTTTCTCACTGTTCTCTGGCTGACCATTCCTGCCTCATCAGTATTTCCAAATCTGTTTCCAGACTGGTATGTGCATTCGTGCCAGCCTTGTCACACCATTTATAAAAAGGCTCTGGTCTTGTCAAGTGATGAATGCAGTTGTGCTACTGGTGATATCATTAATCTCATGTCTGTTGATGCAACTAGAATACAGGATCTTAGCATATATGACATCATTACTGTCTCTGGACCATTCCAAGTATGCCCTCTTCTACATTTTTCATTTGATTAATTTCTCACTCATATGCCAGATCACCCTTGCTTTTGTTTCTCTTTATAATCTTCTTGGCTGGTTCACATTTGTTGATGTGGCCATCATGGTCTTTTCTGTGCCTTTGAATACCTTTATTGCACAAATTTTGAAAAAGATGCATGAAAAACAGATGAAAAATCACAATAAGTGAACCAGGCTAATGATTCAACTACTCGCCAACATCAAGAGGTGAGCACTCCATGCTGCCACAGCAGCGATGCATGTTCATGCCCTGGCAAAGCATCAAGCTCTATGCATGGAAATACACATTCATCCATTGTATCTTGTACATATATAATAACCTTGAGCTCAAGATGCTACAAAAAATTGGCATCGCCACGGCTTTGAACATGACCCTTTGAACTGGTATCCCCGTATGTCATCATGCCCTCAGCATGATTCCTTGTCTGATTGAGTGACAGTGATCATTGCATTTAGTTCTCTGGCCACCACCTCGGTGTTCTCTACAAAGCCCCTTACTTCCAATGTCATTTTTCCCGCCATCTCCCTCTTTATGCTTCTCCAATTCCCTCTTGCCATGGTAAGCAACAATTCACATAGCGATTCAGATTCCTGATCTTTACTGCCATGCAGTTTAGTCAAGTGACATCCAACATTATTGAAGCCATTGTTTCAGCCAAGTGCATATCTGACTTTTTGGGTACAGAGGAGCTTCAATCAGATGCCATGCAACGAATCAAGAAACATTCTCTGTTCATTGATGATGATGTCTTGTCAATCAAAGATGGCAAATTTCACTGAATCAAAAACAGGATTCAACCTGCACTGGAAGGGATCAATTTGACTGTCCGTAAAGGTGAGCTGGTAGGCATCCTAGGCTGAGTCAGTGCTGGAAAGGTGAATGTTCCTATCATGATAATAGAGAAGTCATTACTGATGAGTATTTCAGAGTAGTCTGTTGTCTGCAATTACTGGTGATATGTGCAAGATGGAAGAAGAGGTTGTGTTGACTGGTACTGTCACATATGCTGCACAGAATCCTTGGTAGGTATATGAGGTTGGTAAAATTATTTCCAATGTGCTCATCCACTTCTAGGATCTTGTCTGCTACTATTCACGACAACATCTTGTTCTTGCATGCATATGACGCATTGTTCTATGACCTCGTTGTCGAAGGTATGTACATGTATTCCTTTTTTGAGATGTTGTGACTCACCACTCGTCATACCGTCAGCTTGCATGCTAAAACTGGACCTGGAGATCCTTTTGCAGGGTGATATGACTGAAGTTGGTGAAAAGAGTGAGTGTTTAGTGTATTTCATAAACATCTGAGGATGAACATGCTGATGATTATATGGAGATCCTGGTAAGCTTTCTGTGTCATGTAGAATGTTGCATTTCTCATAGTGAAGCTTTAGTTGAGTGGTGGTCAGTGCGCTTGAGTTGCCCTAGCATATGCCATATATGTCAGAGCTGATCTGTGAGTTGGTCAATTGTAAAGCTTTCTTGGATACTAACATTCAAATACAGTGTCCTTTTGGATGACATTTTGGCTGCAGTCAATTCTCACATTGCCCATCACATTTTTGGTACACCATCTTCTTGTCTAAATGCTGACCATCAGTCATTTAACCTATGAGGCATTGAAAAACAAACAAAGTCATTGGCCCAGAAGGTCTTCTTGCCATCAAAGCAAGAGTTCTTGTGATCAATAACATTGCATATCTCAAGTATTTTGACCAGCTTGCATATATTCGGCATGGCATTATTCTCAAATGTGGATCATATCAACAACTTGTGTCGAACCCTGATAGTGCAGTGCGCAAGCTCATGTGAGTCTTCTCCTCGTTTCTGATGGTGCTCTGGCACTCAACAGCACCTTGATCAGTCAAAATCACACTGTTAACGGCTCTTCGTCCAGTGCTGCCAGTGGGACAGATACTTCAGTGTGCACGAGTGGGATCAATGCACTGTCGATGAACGATGGCCTTCAAATGATTCTCATCAACAAGCTCGACGCTATTGTAGAAAAGATAAAGGTTGTTCAGCGTATGAGCTTTAGCAAGGCAATTATTGCCCCTCTCCTGCCTGTGCACAAGACAATGAGTTCTGGGTTGTTCAAGGAACACAACAAACAGGGTCATGTCAAAAAAGAGGTGTATATGCAGTATCTTCAAGCGGCATCCAAGATTGGATTCTGCTTCTTTTTGCTCATTTCCCTCCTTGAGCAGGTAGCCTTGGTCATATCATCCTTCATGCTGCATCTATGGGCAGAGCGGAATCATGAGGTGGGACAGAACACCAGGCTGAGAGATCCATATCTACTTGGATATGGCTTCTTCAACTTGATGTCCATAATGTTGTCTGTGACAGCGGGGTTGTTGATTTGGGTATTATGCTTGTTGAGGAGTTCCAAGTATTTGCACAACTCAGTGCATTTTGTCTTTTGTTTCCAAGAACGGGTTGACAAATGTGAGATCAGATGTTGGAATCAGTCATGAGGGTGCTGTTGAGCTTTTCCAAAATGACACCTAGTGAAAAGTATGAGATGGTGCTCATACTTGTCTGATTAGAGATGCATGTTGACCTTACTGCAGGATTTTGAACTTGTTCTCATGAGATATCTATATAGTTGACATTGTTCTCAGGAGGGTGTGTGCATTGCTCGCTGATGATGTGCAAATCCACTGACCCTTTTGATAGATCATTCAAAACTTGATCACATCTCATGCAAGGGGGAAAATGTTATTTGAACTTGTCCATATCTTACCTAACACCACATTCTTCCTATGTTAAACAATATTTTCTATATACTCAGTAAATAATCAAATTTTGAAAAAGGAACTTATTTGTGGCCTCATTATATTTAACAATAGACTTTACATATATTGTGGTTTAACACACAAAAATTGTGAGTATGACTTCATGCTGCCATGATATTCAATTACACAGGTAAAACATGTATTTATTTTGTTACATAGAATATCCAGGGTATATCTGGGCACCAAAGCCAGCACACATTTGGTGATGAGTATGAATATGTACAAAATATGCTATTCATACATGATCTGACTGTGTTGGAAATTCATAACAATGAAAATATTTGTATGAAGTGAGGTATCTGCATAACCAACATTTTCCAGAGTCAATTTTGACTATGTCTTGAAAACAAAGGCATACTCACTCACTGAGCCTTTCAGAGTCCCACTTACCATGCCACCAGTGGTCCCTTTAGTCCCCTTATTTCTACTTACCCCCTCACTGAAAAGCACCCTCGGCCCCATCAGTCAAAGTACACAGCCACATACCACAAGACTCACTAGCATAGGAAGGTCAGTCTCAGCGCATGAAGTGAGAATTGCAAGCTGTCCCATAGACAAGCTCCTGAGCCATATCTTGTCATACCAGTTAGTGGGAAGGTTGAGAATAGCTTTCGACCATGCAGTCTTCCAGTGCAGCTCATAGTGACAAAGAAGTGCAGAGTTATCAACATGTTTTCCTCTCTGAGAGAGGATTCGTAAGACTCCACAGCATGCCAGAGAAGAGAGATGTGAGAGTTCAATAAAGGGATCTCAATACAGCGTAAAGCTTTAGGAAATGTTCCTGGAGAAGTATCCATTTCATCTCCACTCATTCCCTCCAGGCCCAGACAATCTGTGATCTGCAATATTTGATTCCAGACTGCAGGATTTTGAAACTGATTTTCCTTGATTATCATCTGGCATCTCACCAAAGTCTTACAGGAAGTGAGTGTCAAGTGATGTAAATCGACTAACAAATGTATGCTATGTTTGCGACCTGTTGACCTATCATTTTTCTTCTGGGTAGTGTGCTTTGCATTTTGGTTTGAAATCACAGCTGCATATTCTACTTGGTCAACAGATTTGACCTCAGCTCTTTGTCAGTGTGTTTGATCCATTCGGGATAGTTTCTGAGCACAAATTTGATAGAGAGCCTTGACACTCATCATATTAGCATCATAGACAACAGTTGGGTATATATCCAACTTAACCTTAGCCAGAAAGTCAACTGCCAATAGTTGCATCACTTCCTGATTTCATGGGAAGGACTTTAGGGGACTCTTCCAATCTACAGCGATGTTCTTGATGGAGGGTGTGGGGCTGCCAGCTGTATTGAACATCTGTACTTGTATTGAATCCACTTGATCATGGTGTTTAAGTTTGGATGATCCAGTCATCATAATGCCTTTTTGCTCCAAATATTTTCTAAATGCTGACTAGGTGGTGTCAATACTGACCAACACCATGTGATGTCATTGAAATGCACATGTAAGTAATTCATGTGGCCATGGGGGCCCGGCTTCTTTTTACCTCTCTTCAGCAGTATTGGGAATTCATCATCACTTTCATCATCAGTGTCATTGTCAGAGGGATTGTGAAACGACTCAAATATAAAGAGTTGAATAAAGAAGTGGTCACGTCGACCCGTAGAGCTTTAAGGAAAGCCTTGTGAGGAAATCAACAAGACTTCGAAACTGGAGAGCATCCAGCCTCGTCGTCCTG
>JBBPML010000564.1:0-13241 GCA_038090275.1 Austroboletus novae-zelandiae
AGGGGGCAGGCGATGGAGGAGTAGTCCGGGATGAATCGGCGCTAGAAGTTGGCAAAGCCTAGGAACGATCGAACGTCTTTGAGCTTTTCGGGGGTGGGCCAGGATGCAATCCCGTCGAGCTTGACAGGGTCCATGGTGAGTTGACCAGGTTTTACGATCATTCCAAGGTAGTCGACTTCAGTCACCCCGAAGCGACATTTCTCAAGTTTGAGATGCAGGTCGAGTTCCTGCATGTGTTGAAGAACACGGCGGGTATGTTCGTCATGGAGTTCTTTGGTGGGGGAGTAGATGAGGAGGTCGTCCATGTAGACGACAAGCCATCCTTCAGTGATCATGTCTCGAAATGAATCGTTCATGAACCGTTGGAAGGTGGCAGGGGAGTTGGTTAGTCCGAAGAATATAACCGTGGGTTCGAAGAGGCCTTTGTGAGTGACGAAGGCAGCCTTCCATTGATGTCCATCTTTGATTCGGACATTGTTGTAACCCCATCGGATGTCGAACTTAGTGAAAAGCTTTGCATCCTTGAGCTTGTCTACAAGGTCGGAGATGAGGGGGAGGGGGTAGGCATCTCGAATGGTGTGTTCGTTCAGATACCAATAGTCTTGGCAAGGGCAGAGGCCGCCGTCCTTCTTTTTGACAAAGAAGAATGGAGAGGCTTGGGGGGATTTGGAAGGGCGAATTTTCCCAGCGGCAAGGTTTTCTTCGATGAACGCTTCGGTGGCTTGCCGTTCATCGGGGGACAGGGGGTATACCTTTCCTATCTTGGGGGAGAAGGAGGAGTCGAGATTGATCTCGTGGTCATAGGGGCGAGAGGGGGGAACATGTTCGGTGGCCTCTTTGGAAAAGACCGAGGCGTAGTCTGAGAATTTGGGGGGTAGAACTTGCTTTGGTTTAGTTTTCTCGGCATTGGCAGTGAGTTCTGTGGAGGTGTTGACCTTGCCAATGAGGTTGGCAGGTCCGGAGATGACGAAATGAGAGTTGCTGCGAAAGACTCTATTCACAGTGGCATAGGGGATAGGAACGGAGTTGAATTCCTCGATGGGTTCGTCTTTGAGGAAGCTGGGGAGGTGACAGTGGTCGGGAGCGACGTTGATATGTCGGACTTCAGGGAGATCACTGGGGAGGAGGGAACAGAAGTAGGAGTTGTGCCATTTGGCATTGGCCAAATGGAGAGAGTGAAGGAGTTTTGACTGATCCGTGGATTCAGCAATAGAGATGGTCTGGTTGGACCAGTCGATGGAGGGGTTGGTGGCTTTGAGCCAGGGGAGTCCGAGAATGACGTTGGTTGTCCCGCAGTTCATGACGTAGAAGGTCACTTTATGTGTGAGACCTTCGATGTGGATGAAAAGTTCCGTGGAGAATTTGACTCCTCCTTGGATGGTGGGGTCTTGAGTGACACTGCGGATGTTGAGGGGGCGGGGGAGGTGGGTGGTGGGGAGTTTGTGCTTTCGCACAAAGTTCCAATCGATGCAGGAGATGTCAGCTCCGGAGTCAATCAGGGCAGTGGTGTCGACGACTTTAAATGTATGCGATGGAACAATGAGTTGAATGGGGAGTTTCATTGTTCCAGGTAAGGTAGATATTTTTACATGCGTACGTTTAGGGGAGGGGGACGAGGAACCTTGCGTCGAACGAGGTCCTCCGTCTAAAAACCCGGGAGGGCGGTGATGTTGTTTAATCTGAGCACCAATTCGTCTTCTTCTTTGACTTCTTCGATGCGGGAGGTGTGAGAGGTGGGAGGGGAGGTGTAGGTGGGGCAGGCCTTGGAATTGTGGCCTTTCTTTTGGCAGTGCAAGCAGCGGCCTTCATTGAAGCAGTGTTGTTGCTCTTCATCAGTGAGTTTGGGGGGGCGAGGGGTGGTGACCGCATCAACATCCATGGCGTTTGGGTCTTTGGGGCGAGGGGTGGGGTTTGAGTAAGACCGGTACTCGGTCTTTGAGTTTTTGCCCGAGATGGCTTGGGCGCGTTCCCATTGGGTTTGGAAATGTACGGCTTTGTCGTACCAAGAGTCGATGGTGGTGGGGGAAGTGTCCATAGCGAAGATTTGCTTCATGAGGGGGATGGGGATGCCGTTGGCAAAGAAGTTGATGAGGATGTTCTCATCCTTGATGCCAGAGTTGGCGATGTGGTTGCGGAAGTCCGCGATGTAGATGTTGAGGGCGGTGGCAAGGGGTTGGCCTTTCGAGGCCGTACAGTGGTGGGTGGACAGCCAGTGGATGGCATTGTCCGAGACGTTGTGTCGTTCAAAGGAGACCTTGAACGCTTTGGTGAACTCGTTGAGAGTAGGTGGCGGCGTCGATAGCCTTTTGCCAATAGGTGTCGGCCCAGGTGAGTGCTGACCCTTTCTTCATGAAGGAGAGGGCATAGGCGACCTTCTTCTGGTCGGTGTTGTAGACCTCATTGTTGACGATGAGGTAAGCCATGACAGAGTAGTACCATGGCATGGCACGCTCATAGGATCCATCAAAGTCTTCGGGGACTCTGAGGCGAAGTTCGGTAGGCTTTACTGACGATGGGGTGGTGGTGGTGTGGGACATGGGTGGCGGTGGGGCGAAGGGGTTCGATCTACTGATCGGCATGGGCGATGGGGGTGTGGGGGCTCGTGGGATCACCAACGAGGACAAGAGGGCGTGGGCAAGGGTAAGATCTTCGTGATCTTCTGGGGATACGACGATATCGTCGTCAGTGGGTACCTCTTCTTGCGAGGCCGAGGAATGTTCCGAGGGGGATGGAGGGTCTAGGGTTTGGTGGGCGATAGGGATGAATGGTGGGCTAAGGCGAGGCTTGCCCAGTGAAGAGCAAGTTAGACCTTTTGTTACGCTCAGACATAGACCCGAGTGATGAGGGGTGAGGGGACGTTAACGTCGCTATTCAGCTGACGTGGCAGGGGTTTGATAGACGGGCGATCCGCTATCCTCAGCCTCAACGGTATGTCATGAGCTGTTGACCTGGTCAATGTATGTTGTGATGCAGGGACGAAGGGAGTCGCTTGGGGGTGTGATGGCGAGGGACGAAGGGAACACCTGCTTGGTAACGAGGCAAGAACTGGAGAGCCCGAGAGGAATTGATGAACAAGGTAGATTCGGGTAGGTCTAACTTGGGGAATACATTGAGGGTATCGAGGGGTTTATATATGCGAGTCAAGAGAGAATGAAGCGGAGCGTAAAAGAGATGACTCGAGTGTAGAATGCGATGGAATCGCGAAGAAGGGAAACGAGTCAGAGATAGCGGTATCAGTACAACTGCGGATACTGCGGATGAGTCATGCTAAATAGGTAAGCGAAGATAAGAGAGAAAAGGGGAATAATAAAGTGGCTCTAGCGGGACTCGAACAGCGAGAGCAATGTCTATAGGGAAACTAGGGTAAGAGTGAAGAGAAAAGAGTAGGGGTATACGCGAATCGTAACAGATACCCTCAATGTATTCCCCAAGTTAGACCTACCCGAATCTACCTTGATCATCGATTCCTCTCGGGCCCCCCAGTCCTCGCCTTACTATTGAGTAGGCGCTCCCTTCGTCCCTCGTCATCGCATCACCAAGTGACCCCCCTTGTCCCTGTGTCACAACATACGTTGACCAGGTCAACAGCTCACGACATACCATTGAGGCTGAGGATAGTGGATTGCCCGTCTATCAAACCCTTGCCACGTCAGCTGAATAGTGATGTTAACGTCCCCTCGCCCCTCGTCACTCGGGTCTACACCTGAGCGTAACAATGTCTGCCAACTCTTCTGGCCATGTTCTTGAACCTGAAATGGCCCAGAATTCCCCAGATACAACAGATTTTCCATGGGTTCATCACCAGCAAGCTCTTCAAGCATTGATGAAACATGCCCATGAAACCAACACCTACAAGCTCTTTTGGGGCTGGCATAAAAGGGCACATAGGAACATAACACCAGAAATAGGCCAGCCGTCGGTAAATTGTATCTACATTTCTTCTGCAGTTACTTACCTGGCCTTTGCAGCCTTCTCCATCTTGTGGCAGTTCTCCCTCCTGCCCCTGACTCTTCTTCTCAAGGGAATTCTCCTACAGATCGTCATACTGGATTGCGAGAACATTTCCATCCCCCCAACCCTTATTCTCACAGGAATTCTCCTGCAGATTGTCATACTAGATTGCAAGAACACTCCCATCCCCCTGACTCTTGTTCTTGTGGGAATTTTCCTGCAGATTGTCAAGAGTCCTCCTGTCCCCTGTTCCTCCTCCCTCCTGCAATTCTCCTCTGACCAGTCGGGATTACAGTGACATTAGAATACCATGCTGTCCTCATATTGACATCGACATCAAGGTCTTATCCTCCAGTGCAGTACTTCCCCAAATGAAAGAGGCAATGGACTTTGTTGCCACTTTGAGGAGGGCCTCTTTTGATGACCCTGTCTCTTGGCTTGATGGTGAAATGTTGGAATGTATCCATCATCCCTGCCAATCTGATATTTCCCTTGAGGCCCCTGAGATTTGGCATAGTATCACTGCCTATATTGGCTGTAAACATGCAGCTCAAACAGTATATGAAACATTCCATTACTTGCATAACTTCAATTTTCCTCATTATCACCTGATGCTCAGCTATTGCAAAGTGGAGAGGTTGATCACTGAGTTTACTGGTGTTGAAAAAATTCAGCACAACATGTGCCCAAATACATGTGTGGATTACACTGGACCTTTACAGGATCTTGAAGAATGCCCAAAATATCACACATCCTGATGGAACCAGGAGAGAATTGCCTCCTCAAATGGATGTAACAAAGTTGCTGCTCGCAAGTTCACTACCATCCCACTAGCCCTGCAACTCCAGGCTTGATATTGTCATCCTCAGAGTGCCCAAGATATGTCATATCTTGATACATGCACACAATAAATCCTTTTATATTTCAGAGAAACTGGTGAAATTCCTATCTATGATGACATTGTCATGGATCATGACTTTCTTGGCACAATTATTGATGGGCATATCAAATGAAATGACATTGTCATCATGTTATCTATTGATGGTGTGCAGCTCTATCAAAGCAAAGAGTCTGATTGTTGAATCTACATTTGGGTCATCCTCAACCTTTCCCCTGACAAGCACTACAAAAAGCAAATGTCATTCCAGGCAGATTTATCCCTGGCCCAAACAAGCCTCAAAATATTGATTCTTTTCTCTTTTCAGGCTTGCACCATGTCTTCACTCTCCAAAAGGAAGGACTTGTTGTATGGGATTCTGTTTGTGATCTCACATTGTCAGCCTTTCAAATTACACTAACTTGTCATTTCCAGCTCTGACATATATATCCTCTACCAGACCACTGACAGACCTGGTCTCACTTATTGGGATGGAATGGTTGGTCACTGTGGCAAGAATGGGTGTTACCTGTACTACGGAGTTAGAGGGCAAAAGAAGACAGACCAAAGTCGCTACTATGTGGCACTATTAAAACTGACATGAGCCTGCCCAGGAAGCAATCATGTTGACATTAGATCCACTGCCCTCCCTCTCAGGGATGCAGCTGAATATGCAGGAAACCTTCACTGTATTGTTGCCTCTCTGACAGCACCAGTATACACCCAGAACAAAACAAGTACTGGGTTAACCTGCCCCCCTCTCATTCTCAGTCTCCAGCCATTCTGCTCACTTGGTATCCCTTTTTCCATTACAACTGATATCATGCATCTTGTTGCCAACCTATCTGACCTTCTCCTCTCTCTCTGGCATGCTACCATCAAATGCAATGCAAGTGATGACAAGTCATCTTGGGACTGGGCTGTTCTTGCAAATCCTCAAACCTGGATAGAACATGGCCAGCAAACAGCAAGCACAGGACATTACCTACCTGGTTCTTTTGATTATAAGCTCCACAATATTGCAGAAAAAATTAATACACAGTACAAAACTTGGGAGCACCAACTTTATATGTTTGACCTTGCCTCTATACTTTTATTCAACATTCTTCCCAACAAATACTGGCAGAATCTGTGTAAACTAGTTCATGGTATCCAGCTTGTATCCCAGCATTCTATTACAATACTTGAACTCCAACAGGCACATGGTCTTCTTTGTAGCTGAGAGTATGAATTCAAAACTTTGTATTATCAATGACAAGAAGATTGACTTCATTTTATTCATCCATGTATTCATCAAGTTCTTCATCTCATTCCTGAAATGTTTCTCAAGGGGCCTCCCATTTGTTATGCACAGAGGACAATGGAGCACATGATCAGGAATCTCGGCCAAGAAATTTGTCAGCCCAGCAATCCATATGAGAATCTTGCACAAGAAGGTGTCCAGTGTTGTCAAGTTAATGCATTGCTTGCTGCTATTCCAGAAATTGCTGGCCTCTCCCTCAAACCTCTTCCATCCAAGTCAGCATCAGCAGAAGATCTTGGGGGTAGCTATTTCTAGTTACACAAGCGACAGAAACATTCAACTAATCTAGTCGGGCAGGAAGCACATGCAATTGTGGCTTTTCTTGATCCAATCCCACCCCATCCAATACAAAAATGGGAACTTGTTCAGCTCTCAAATGGTCAAATTGCATGATGTGTCTGGCATGAGTTCCTTATTCCTCTTCTCAAGCTTCATGTTTCACGCAATGTTAAGGTATGTAAAAATCAAACTATTTTTAAACATGAGCTTATATGTTGCAGCTTCTCTATGGCGACAACACCAGATTTGGTGAAGTTCAATACTTCACCCGACTTGCAGTACCCATGGCACCAGATGGTCCAGATCATCAGGAGTGGATGGGTGTCACAATCATTAAACTATATACCAAATCCAATCAAGACCTTTTATATCAATTCTCTCAAGTTGTCACATCATGCAAATTGTTACGATTCGCGACACACCCCTACTCTTTTCCCTTATCCTTACCCTAGTTTCCCTTACAGACATTGCTCTCGCCATTTGAGTTCTGCTAGAGCCGCTTTATTATTCCCCCTTTTCTCTTATCTTTGCTTACCTATTTAGCGTGACTCATCTGCAGTATCTGCAGCTGTATTGATACTGTTATCTCTGACTCGCTCCCCTTCTTCGCCATTCCATCGCATTCTATAGCCGAGTCATCTCTTTTACGCTCCGCTTTATTCTCTCCTGACTCGCGTATATAAACCCTTCGATACCCTCGATGTATTCCCCAAGTTAGACCTACCCGAATCTACCTTGATCATTGATTCTCCTCAGGTCCCCCAGTCCTCACCTTACTGTTGAGTAGGCGCTCCCCTTGTTCCTTCATCGTCGCATCACCTAGCGACTCCTTCATCCCTGCGTCACGACATACGTTGACCAGGTCAACAGCTCACGACATACCATTGAGGCTAAGGATAGTGGATTGCCCGTCTATCAAACCCTTGCCACATCAGCTGAATAGCGACGTTAACGTCCCCTCGCCCCTCGTCACTTGGGTCTACACCTGAGCGTAACACAAATTGTCAAAGAAGATTGTCATTGTGGAGATCAAGAAAATTTCAAGTGTTGTTGCTATGGTCCCACATGCCCCAACTCTTCCATCTGGGTTATCTGAGGGCCATTTCTTCATTGTCGAAAAGCCTGGGCTGGACTTATCAAATTTAGATGTTCCCTATCCTTGCTATAAAGGGTATGAGATGGATGATAATGAAGGAGATGAGGACTTAGAGTAGTTTATAGAATACATTTCATATCAAGATATCAATGCAGACACATATATGAGAGATAATTACATTATAACACAAGTGTGTTTTTTATTTACTTTTTCTTCACTATATTGAGCATTCTGCAAATCTTCTTTGGTTACATGGTGCAAGTGGTACTTGATTACATCACCTAATCTGTTGCCTATAGCTGCTGTCTCATCATATGAGCATACTTTGAGGACACAGCATGGGAACATAGAATATAGTCTTATAAATTTAGTGAGAAATACTGTAATACTTTCTCGATTACTTACCTAGCATGATCATGCTTCAGTATTGTGAGTTCAATCTCCTTGTTGTCACTTAAAGTCACAGACCTGCTTGACATTAAAGCTACATCTTATCTGAGTAAACATTTTACATACATTTCATCATGTGGCACATGCTTGGCCACATTACAGCCATCTCAGAAGTGAAAACAATTGTCTGGATTGATAACTGAGTTAGTAGTCATGTAAACTTTTTTTTTGCTTACTTTTGTATCTGGTTTCTCAATTTCAACCTTAATGTTATAGGTCTTCCAGTTAGGAAGGCCACTGTTGAGTTCAAGATAGATAACATCATGGGCCATGTGAACAACATTGAATTAGCAGATAATTGGGAGTGGAGATTTGGGGATATTGTCATTATCCATGGCATGGATGATGTGATAAGATTACAGTCAGTGCAGAAATTAAGTCATGGAGATTAAAGCAGAACCTGTTTCAGCCTCTATGAAAGCTTATCTTGCTCAGATTATCTTTTATCTCTTTATCTCCCCTGATGTCTTTTCTCAGTGACAGCTTGCATTTCAATTTTCCAAGCTATACTACCATGTTAGGGAATACTCCCCCTATTGATCCTATCTTGCAAGGAGCATCCAGACCACATATGGTAAGATCACTCAATCTTTTTTTTACTCCACCCAGTTATCTCTAAATAAACAGGTACAATCGACACTGAGTGCTATCAACTGGCAACAATGTTGCCAGGCACTCGAGCTAGAGCTCTACAAGGTGCGGTTAGAGCATGATGCACTTCAGTGAGTGTTACAGCATATACTGTATGCTATGTCTTTATCTCACTTACAGTGGGGTGCAAAACTATTGCAATGCCTAACCCTAATTTGGGGCACAAAGTGCCCCGCAAACACCTGTGGGAATTTCACTTTGCTTTGGTGAAAACAAATAAAGTACTAATCCTTGGCTACAACTTTGTTCCCAAGGTCATGTGATTTGGTTCACACACTATCAAGATACATCCATTTCAAAACAACAATACCATTGCAATAGTTTTGCATCTTTCCTTAAGAACATTGAAATCAAGTGATATTTGGTTATATTTGGCCATACAAATAAATATACACATACTAGGATCATGTCTGAGTTTAAAATAGTTCACATACATCTTTGCTTCCAACCACAACCATCATGAGATCCATTACTCCTACTCAAAAACAGTCTATCCTCTCTATGCTTGATGCTGGCCAATCTGCCAACTCTATTGCATCTGCTACTGGTCTTCATCTGTCTACCATATCCAGAATACACTCCAAAGAGCATTCTGAGCTTCAGAAAGCTGCTGGAGGTCATCCATCCAAGCTTTCCTCTACCAATATCTGTCATGCTATTTGTCTCATCTCCTCTGGAAAGGCAGAAAATGCAGTTCAGGTGACCAAGGCACTCATCAATATAGTCAACTAGCCTCTCTCTGCTTCCACAGTGCACAGACACTTGAAGAAGACAGGGATGAAAGCTGTGGTCAAGTCAAAACACCCTCTTCTTTCAGTCAAGCATCGCAAGGCTCATCTGGACTTTGCTTATGCTTATAAGGATTGGACTCTGGAGGACTGGAAGAAGGTAGTATGGTCTGATGAGATCAAAATAAATTGCCTAGGGTCAGATGGGTGCAAGTGGGTGTGGAAAAAGGCAGGGGAAGGATTCAGTGATAGGCTAGTGGAAGGTACAGTCAAGTTTGGAGGAGGTTTTTTGATGATATGAAGGTGTATGACTTGGCAGGGAGTTGGCCATGTTGTCAAGATTGATGGAAGGATGGATGAAGACCTTTACCTTCAGATTTTGAAGGATGAACTGCTGAATTCTTTGCAGTTTTATGGTCTTGATCCTTCTGACATCATGATTTGTACTCCAATAAGATAAATAGTGAAATAAAGAAATAAAGAAAAATGAAATATTATATGCCTATAGGGGTTGCATTTGTTGTTCCATTGAGGACATATAAGATAAGCCCACAAGGGGCATGTGATGGGCTTGCAAAGACCATTCATAACAACTGGTGGCAAGGAATGTCTGCTTTCCTGTGACGATTTATTCCAGGATATGCCACTTGTTAAGCAAATAAGGTCAACATCCATCCTATGGTTCCTCCACTTTCCCCACTTGTGTCCACTGCAACTTGCCTGTTTCAACAGGTCTCTGTTGATCTTATCTCTGGTCTAGCTTCAGTTAACAGTTTTGATTGCATCATGGTCATGATTGACCATGGTCTTTTGAAAGAGGTAATTTTTTGCCCTTGCTTGAAATCTATTGATGCTCAAGGAATCACCCAACTCTCTTCTTTGACCATGTCTTCAAATGATTTGGCCAACATAATAGGGTTATCTCAGATAGAGGTCCCCAGTTTGCCTTGGTCTTTACCAGGGAACTCACTCACCTTCTACATTATGACATTGCCCTATCCTCAGCCTATCATCCTCTTTGGATCTTCTATGACAGATCAGCAGATCAATGGTCTTCCTTTCTCTCTTTAGCTGAATTTCATTACAACTCTGCAGTCCACTCAGTTACCCAAAAATCTCCATTTGAGTTAATCTTAGGATATCAACTCTGAGCCTATCCACCATTCGGAAAGACTTTTGTCCCAGATCTGGAAAATAGACTTACCTGATTAGAAGAAGCTCAGAAGGAGGCATTAGCAGCTCATGATCAGAGCAGAATGTTTATGGAAAGACAGAAGAAGTCTTCATACAAGGTAAGGCTCAAAGCAACTAACCTGAAAACCTCATACCCCACCCAAAAACTTGCCCCTAAAAGAGAAGGACCACTCAAAATTGAGAAAGTTTTCTCTCCTGTTTCCTATCAACTTTGCCTACCCCCTATCTGGAAAATCCACAATGTATTCCATGCTGGACTACTCTCCCCTTACTCCAAAACATGGGAACATGGTCCCAACTTTGTTAAATCACCCTCAGAACTAGTGAATGGAGAAGAGGAGTGAGAAATTGATAGGATTATTCCCCACAGAGAATGGACTGGCCAAAAGCAGTTCTGGATCTGATGGTATGGGTATGGGTCAGGCAATGACACCTGGGAAAAGGAGGCCAATCTAGGCAATGCCTTGGAACTCCTTGAGACTTATAAATGCTCCAGAAACCTCTAAACCTCCATCCTCAAATGTTCCCATTCACCCAGACTTCTGAACACTCTCTCAGCTCTTACCATGAAGTACCTAAGATACTCCCCTTGCTCAAACTCCCCCTCAACAGTGGGCACTTTGTCCCTGAACTACTGGCTATCTGACTCCACCACCTTCCTATTCCTCAATGAAACACCATCCTTGTGGTCATTCTGGAATGCCCAGGATTATTTCACCTCCTTACATCCCACCCCCTATATGATGGAGCCCCCATCCTCTGCCCCATCCTGGGATTATTCCATCACACCTCCATCGCAGTACAACTCAACTGCAAAAGAAATAGAATATCAGCACCCTCAGAATATTTTGACTATGCCATTGAACATGTCCTCATGGAATCCAGGGCTCAGGCCCTCCAGCTTCTCTGTGATGTGGGGATCATCCAAATTATCAACACCTTTTCCCACCCCTCACTTGCCCCCTACCTCCGCCCAGTCCTCCTGTCCCTCATTGCTCCCCAGGCTGATAAATACTATCATACAGCCACTTTCGATAAATCCTCCAACTCTCCCAGTGATGGACCCCTTATTGAACAGCTTGGTGGGACCAGGACAATCTGCAATTCCTCTCTTGTCAGAACAAATGGACCCATCCTTGAGGGAATTGCTATGGTAGAGCAAAGAGTTAGAAGAGAAGTATTACAGGTCACAGAGGACATGGCCATCACTGCAATATCTCAAGCCATCAGAGAGGAGAACCCTCAAGGTGTCTTGGAATGTGATAAACACCTTCCTTCCAGTCTCCCCAACCTCCCCATGAAAAGGCAAAGAAAACATGACAAGTCATCTTCCAAGTCAGCTCCCCTTCCTCTTCAAGATCACAAAGGCCAGTTCCAATCCCCCCACTCAAGACTCCCTCATCATCCAATCCCAAATGCAACTCCAAACTAGCATGTTATGAGTGTGGAGCTAGGACCTACCTCTGACCCAATTGCCCTGCTTACAGGTATCCTTTCTGCTCCAAGTTCACTCCCAGTCATATTCAAAGAGATTGTCCTCAGAACTGATGCTCTTCTTGTGGTGACTCTGGACATCTGTCTGCTGACTGTCACCACTCCAACAAAAACAATGATGACAACATCATCTACAATGACAGAGACTCTGCAAACAGTGATTTTGTATGATAAAGTGGAACTTCATCCAAAAGACAAGGGTAATTGTTGAGCTCGAGAGAAACGGAGGCGGCGCGGGGCCCTGTGATAAGAGTCCTGAGAGGATGATCCGGACGAGGACTGTTACGATTTGCTTATACCCCTACTCTTTTCCCTTCACCCTTACGCTAGTTCCCCTACAGACATTGCTCTCGCTGTTCGAGTCCCGCTTGAGCCACTTATTATTCCTCCTTTCTCCTTATCATCGCTTACCTATTTAGCATGACTCATTCACAGTATCCGCAGTTGTATTACTACCGTTATCTCTGACTCGTTCCCCTTCTTCGGGATTCCATCGCATTCTATAGTCGAGTCATCTCCTTTACACTCCGCTTCATTCTCCCTTGACTCGCCTATATAAACCTCTCGATACCCTCAATGTATTCCCCAAGTTAGACCTACCCGAATCTACCTTGATCATCGACTCCTCTCGGGCCCCCTTGTCCCTGCCTTGCTACCAAGTAGGCACTCCCCTCGTCCCCCTCGTCGTCGCTCCTCCATAGCGACTCCTTCGTCCCTGCGTCACAACATACATTGACCAGGTCAACAGCTCACGACATACCATTGAGGCTGAGGATAGCGGATCGCCCGTCTATCAACCCTTGCCACGTCAGCTGAATAGCGACGTTAACGTCCCCTCACCCCCTCGTCACTCGGGTCTACGCCTGAGTGTAACAAAAGGTCTAACTTGCTCTTCACTGGGCAAGCCTCGCCTTAGCCCACCATTCACCCCTACCGCCCCTTGAACCCTAGACCCTCTCTAGGCCCTTGTCGCTATCGCGAACCCTCACCATCCCCCTCTGAACACTCCTCGGCCTCACAAGAAGAGGTACCCACTGACGACGACATCGTCATATCCACTGAAGATCACGAAGATCTTACCCTCGCCCACACCCTCTCGTCCTCGTTGGTGATCCCACGAGCCCCCACACCCCCATCGCCCACGCCGATCAGTAGATCGAACCCCTTCGCCCCACCCCCACCCATGTCCCACTCCACCCCCACCCCATCGTCGGTGAA
>JBBPML010000565.1:0-13240 GCA_038090275.1 Austroboletus novae-zelandiae
GCCAACTCTGGCATCAAAGATGAGAACGTCCTCATCAACTTCTTTGCCAATGGCATCCCCGCCCCCCTCATGAAGCGAATCTTCGCTATGGACACTCCCCCCACCACCATCGACTCTTGGTACGACAAAGCCGTACATTTCCAAACTCAATGGGAATGTGCCCAGGCCATCTCTGGCAAAAACCCAAAGACCGAGTACCAGTCTTACTCGAACCCCACCCCTCGCCCCAAGGACCTGAACGCTATGGATGTTGACACGGTCACCACCCCTCGCCCCCCCAAACTCACCGACGAAGAGCGACAATGCTGCTTCAAAGAAGGCCGCTGCTTACGCTGCTGAAAGAAAGGCCACAACTCCAAGGCCTGCCCTACCTACACTTTCCCCCCCACCCCTCATACCTCCCACATCGAAGAAGTCAAAGAAGAAGACAATTCGGTGTTCAGACTAAACAAAATCACCGCCCTTCCGGGTTTTTAGACAGAGGACCTCGTTCGATGCAAGGTTCCTCCTCTCCCCCTAAACGTATGCATGTAAACGTATCTACTTTGCCTGGAACTATGAAAATCCCCATTCAACTCATCGTTCCATCGCATACGTTCAAAGTCGTCGACACCACTGCCCTGATCGACTCCGGAGCCGACATCTCCTGCATCGATTGGGACTTCATGCAAAAGCACAAACTCCCCACCACCCGCCTCCCCCGCCCCCTTAATGTCCACAGTGTCACTCAAGACCCCACCATCCAAGGAGGAGTCAAGTTCTTCACGGAACTTTTTATCCACATTGAAGGTCTCGCACACAAAGTAACCTTCTACATCATGAACTGCGGGACAACCAATGTCATCCTCGGGCTTCCCTGGCTCAAAACCACCAACCCCTCCATCGACTGGTCCAACCAGACCATTTCCATTGCCGAATCCACGGATCAGTCAAAACTCCTCCACTCTCTCCACTCGGCCGATTCTAAGCGGCACGACTCTTACTTCCGCTCTCTCCTCCCTAATGACCTCCCCAAAATTCGACACGTCAACGTCGCCCCCGACCACTGACACCTCCCCAGCTTCCTCAAGGACGAGTCCATCGAGGAATTCAGTACCGTCCCCATCCCCTATGCCACCATGAACAGAGTCTTTTGCGGGGACTCTCGCTTCATCATCTCCGGACCTGCCAACCTCATCGGCAAGGTCAACACCTCCACTGAACTCGCTGCTAACGCCGAAAAGACGAAACTGAAACAGGTTCTACCCTCCAAATACTCCGACTACACCTCAGTCTTTTCCAAAGAGGCCACTGAACACATTCCCCCTTCTTGCCCCTACGACCACGAGATCAACCTAGATGCCTCCTTCTCTCCCAAGATCGGGAAAGTGTACCCTTTATCCCCCGACGAACGGAAAGCCACCGAAATGTTCATCGAAGAGAATCTTGTGGCTGGAAAGATCCGCCCCTCCAACTCCCCCCAAGCCTCCCCATTCTTCTTTGTCAAAAAGAAGGACGGTGGCCTCCGCCCATGTCAGGACTACCAGTATCTGAACGAACACACCGTCCGAGATGCTTACCCCCTCCCCCTCATCTCCGACCTCATCGACAAGCTCAAAGATGCGAAGCTTTTCACCAAGTTTGATGTCCGATGGGGTTACAACAATGTCCGAATCAAAGACGGACATCAATGGAAGGCCGCCTTCATCACCCACAAAGGCCTCTTTGAACCCACGGTCATGTTCTTCGGACTGACCAACTCCCCAGCAACCTTTCAGCAGTTCATGAACGACTCGTTTCGAGACATGATCGCCGAAGGTTGGCTCGTCGTCTACATGGACGACCTCCTCATCTACTCCCCCACCCAAGAACTCCACGACAAACGTACCCGTCGCGTTCTCCAACGCATGCAGGAACTCGACCTGCACCTCAAACTCGAGAAATGTCGCTTTGGGGTGACCGAAGTCGACTACCTTGGAATGATCGTGAAACCCGGTCAACTTGCCATGGACCCTGTCAAGCTTGATGGGATTGCATCCTGGCCCACCCCCGAAAAACTCAAGGACGTCCGATCATTCCTAGGCTTCGCCAACTTCTACCGCCGGTTCATTCCGGACTACTCCTCCATAGCCCGCCCTTTGATTGACCTAACCAAGAAGGACACCCCTTGGGAATGGTCCCCCCTCTGCACCGCAGCCTTTACCCGGCTGAAACACCTCTTCTTGAAGGAACCTGTTACGATCCGCGTATACCCCTACTCTTTTCTCTTCACTCTTACCCTAGTTTCTCTACAGACACTGCTCTCGCCGTTCGAGTCCCGCTTGAGCCACTTCTTTATTCTCCTTTTCCCTTATTGTTGCTTACCTATTTAGCGTGACTCATCCACAGTATCCGCAGCTGTACTATTATTGTTATCTCTGACTCGTCTCCCTTCTTCGCGATTCCATCGCATTCTATCGACGAGTCATCTCGTTTATGCTCTGCTTCATTCTCTCTTGACTTGTGTATATAAACCCCTCGATACCCTCGATGTATTCCCCAAGTTAGACCTACCCGAATCTACCTTGATCATCGACTCCTCTCGGGCCCCCTTGTCCTCGCCTTGCTACCAAGAAGGCGTTCCCCTCGTCCCCTTTGTTGTCGCTCCCCCATAGCGACTCCTTCGTCCCTGCGTCACAACATACGTTGACCAGGTCAACAGCTCATGACATACCGTTGAGGCTGAGGATAGCGGATCGCCCGCCTATCAAACCCCTGCCACGTCAGCTGAATAGCGACGTTAACGTCCCCTTGCCCCTCGTCACTCGGGTCTACGCCAGAGCGTAACAGAACCAGTCCTTCAACTCCCCGACACCTCCGCCCCCTTTGCCATCGCCACTAACGCCTCCAAATACGCATCTGGCGGGATCCTCCTCCAGACTGACACCAATGGCGATTGGCACCCCTGCTCCTATATCTCTCAGTCCTTCAGCCCGGCAGAAAGAAATTACGACATCTACGATCACGAACTCCTCGCAATCATCCGCGCCCTTCGATCCTGGAGACAATACCTCCATGGCTCCCCCCACCCCATCCAGGTCTTCACAGACCACAAAAACCTCACATACTTCCGCTCCACTCAGAACCTCAACCGTTGCCAGGCACGATGGCTCCTTGACCTTGTGGACTATGATCTCAAACTCTCGCATGTCCCTGGTAAATTCCTTGCCAGCCCCGATGCCCTCTCCTGCCACCCTGACCTCATCTCTGATGATGACGACAACTCCGGAGTGACCCTCCTCCCCCAATCCCTCTTCATTAACCTCATTGACACCGTCTTCTCTGAGCGTATCTCCGACGCTTCCAAACGAGACTCTGTCGTCCAGGACTTCCTTCAAATACTCCCTGGTCCCGACAGTTCCTTTGACCACACGCCCCCCCTCCACCTCCGCAAATGTATCGCCGATTGGCACTATGACAATGGCGTCCTCACTTTCCAAGGCCGCACTTACATCCCCGCTGATGAATCCCTCTGTCGTGCCATCCTCCAATGCTGTCACGACCACGAAACGGCCGGTCATCCCGGCTTCCTTAAGACTCACCAACTTGTCTCCTCTGAGTTCTACTGGCCCGGCCTCGCCCAATACGTCCGCAAATACATCAAAGGCTGTGCCGTTTGCCAACAAAACAAGGCAAACACCCACCCCACCTCTCCCCCTCTTCTCCCCATTAAATCTACTTGCACCCGCCCCTTCCAGCAGATCTCCTGCGATCTCATCACCAATCTCCCCCTCTCGGATGGCTGCGATACTTTACTGGTCATAGTAGACCATGGCCTTATGAAGGGGGTGATTCTCTGTCCCACCAGGAAAACCATCACCGCCGAAGAGGTTGCCAACCTCTTTTTCCTCACTGTGTTCCGCCGCTTCGGCCTCTACGACAAGATCATCTCTGATCGTGGACCACAGTTTGCCTCTTCCTTCGCCAAGGAGCTCTCCCGACTCCTTGGATACTCCCTCGCCCTCTCCACCGCCTACCACCCCCAAACTGACGGTGAAACCGAACGAGTCAACCAGGAGATTGAAACTTATCTCCGCATCTTCTGTGGAAGCAACCCGTCCTCTTGGTCTGACTTGATCCCACACGCCAAGTTTGCCCACAACCACCACCCTCACTCTGTCACAGGACAATCTCCGTTCTACCTCATGATGGGGTACGAACCCCAAGCCCTCCCAGAAATCTTCGCCCAATCAAAGATCCCCGCCCTTGAAGAGCGCCTCCGCTTCCTCACTGCCGCCCGCAATGAAGCCCTCACTGCTCATGAGCTCGCCAGACAAACCATGGCCGCACATTCCAAGAAGTCCTTCTCCCCCTTCTCCAAGGGAGACCAAGTCTGGCTAGAAGCCAGGAACCTCAAACACCTCGTCGTCAACCCCAAATTCGCATCAAAACGCGAAGGACCTTTTATCATCACCGAGGTCCTCTCACCCCTGACCTATAAACTCCGTCTCCCTCGTACCTGGAAGATTCATCCCGTCTTCCACACCTCCCTCCTATCGCCCTATTGCGAAAACCGCGTACACGGCCCAAACTTCCCGGCACCCCCACCTGATCTAATCAATGGCCAAGAAGAGTCCGAGATCGAAAAGATCATCAAACACCGTGGGTCCCCGACAGCCCGGCAATACCTGATCCGATGGAAAGGGTACTCCACAGAAGAAGATTCCTGGGAACCCAAGCGGAACCTACAGAACTCCGCAGATATCCTGAACGGATATAAACAATGTCATGGCCTCTCACCCCCTCAGACCCTCTCCATCGCATCCATCATGTCCATCCCCACCACCCCCATCAACGACAACTCTTCGGATATCGTCGAAACCGGCCGGTCTTCCACCGCCAATGCCCAGGACCAGCTGGACCCCACTTACGAAGCTCCCATTCCCCCCTCTGTCCCCTCCGACGACATTTGGGCCAGATACACCTGGTCCTCCCCTGCTTCCCCAGTTTCCCTCATCGATAGACTTTCTGGTCGGCGCGCTCCGGTCAATCATCCCCCGCTGTCCTTCCCCACCCATCCTTTCCCCCTCGACCAAGACCTAGTCAACGCCACCACCTACCAACTACGATGTCTTCCCCTCTCCCATGCCCTGTTAGACACCATGGAGCCTAATTCTATGTTCACCCACCTCTATCAAACCTTCCTTTCTATGTCACGTATCCTCCTCACCACCTCCACCCCCACCGCCTCCGCCGAAACTGCCGCATATCGCTCCCACCTCGCCCGTGTCCTCAGAACTCTGGAGGGTCACATCATCCAAACCATGTACCAGTGCGACATGCTAGCCTTCATCGCAGAAGTGGATTCCCATCTTTGTTACCCCTTCCCATCCACCTTCGCCACCGCATTAGAGACCCCCCCCATCTCAGCGTCATCTTCTTCCCTCAATGAGATGGAGTTACTTATCCTCTCCCGCTTCGACCCCCCACGAATTCCCTCTCCCCGCCCCCATGCTACTCTCCAATGCTTCCATTGTCACACAGTGGGACATATCCGTATCAATTGCCCTCGTTACCAGTGCAACAAGTGCAAGGAGTACGCCCCAGGTCATCAATGATTCTCGTGTCCCTCGTGGCCTCGTCGCTCCCCCATCCTCCCTCCCTCATCCTCCTCGGGATCCTCTTCTCAGGAATCCTATCACTGAGCCCCACGCCGTCTCCCCTTCTCCCGAGCTCGACACCCCCCAATCGCTCGACGACCTGCCCGCTCCCCCTCTCCCGACATGGACCCCTACGTCTCATTGGAGGCGGACTTCAATGACACCGGTTCTGGCTATGGCAATTTCTAGTCTTCATCATGGACTTGACCCTTAACCAGGGGGTAATGTTACGATTCGCGCATACCCCTACTCTTTTCTCTTCCCTCTTACCCTAGTTTCCCTACAGACACTGCTCTTGCTGTTCGAGTCCCGCCTGAGCCACTTAGTTATTCCCCTTTTTCTCTTATCATTGCTTACCTATTTAGCATGACTCATCCGCAGTATCCGCAGTTGTACTGATACCACTATCTCTGACTCACTTCCCTTCTTTGTGATTCCATCACATTCTATAGTCGAGTCATCCCTTTTATGCTCCGCTTCATTCTCTCCTGACTCGCGTATATAAACCCCTCAATACCCTCGATGTATTCCCCAAGTTAGACCTACCCGAATCTACCTTGATCATCGATTCCCTCGGGTCCCCCAGTCCTCGCCTTACTGTTGAGTAGGCGCTCCCCTTGTTCCTTCGTCGTCGCATCATGTTACGATTCACCTATACCCCTACTCTTTTCTCTTCGCCCTTACCCTAGTTTCCCTACAGACACTGTTCTCGCTGTTCGAGTCCCGCTTGAACCACTTCATTATTCCCCTTTTTCTCTTATCATCGCTTACCTATTTAGCGTGACTCATCCGCAGTATCCGCAGCTGTATTAATACCATTATCTCTGACTCACTTCTCTTCTTCGCGATTCCATCGCATTCTATAGTCGAGTCATCCCTTTTATGCTCCGCTTCATTCCCTCTTGACTCGTGTATATAAACCCTTCGATACCCTCGATGTATCCCCAAGTTAGACCTACCCGAATCTACCTTGTTCATTGATTCCTCTCGGGCCCTCCAGTCCTCGCCTCGTTATCAAGCAGGCATTCCCTTTGTCCCTCGTCATTGCTCCCCCATAGTGACTCCTTCGTCCCTGCGTCACGACATACGTTGACCAGGTCAACAGCTCACGACATACCGTTGAGGCTGAGGATAGCGGATCACCCGTCTATCAACCCTTGCCACATCAGCTGAATAGCGACGTTAACGTCCCCTCGCCCCTCGTCACTCGGGTCTACGCCTGAGCATAACACATCACCTAGCGACTCCTTTGTCCCTGCGTCACGACATACGTTGACCAGGTCAACAGCTCATGACATACCGTTGAGGCTGAGAATAGCGGATTGCCTGTCTATCAAACCCTTGCCACGTCAGCTGAATAGCGACGTTAACGTCCCCTTGCCCCTCGTCACTCGGGTCTACGCCTGAGCATAACAGTGGCGAAAGTGGACGGGGAGGGGTAATGGAGGTGGGAATCAACCTCCGCGATGAAGGTGAGCATATTGCATTGATACATGGTTTGGATGATGTGATTCTCGAGAGTTTGGAGGACATGAGAGAGATGAGAGCGATATGCGGTGGTTTCGGCAGAGGCAGTGGGGGCGGAGGTGGTGAGGAGGATGCGCGACGTAGAGAGGAAGGTTTTGTACAAATGTGTAAAGGTGGAGTTTGGCTCCATGGTGTCTAGAAGGGCGTGGGAGAGAGGGAGACGGCGTAATTGATAGGCCGTGGCGTCGACCAGGTCTTGGTCGAGGGGGAAGGCATGGGTAGGGAAGGACAACGGAGGGTGGTCGACCGGGGCACGCCGATCGGAGAGTCTGTCTATGAGGGGAACGGGGGAAGCGGGGGAGGACCAAGTGTATCTGGCCCAGACGTCGTCAGAGGGGACAGAGGGGGGGACGGGGGCTTCGTAGGTGGGGTCCAGTTGGTCCTGGGTGTTGGTGGTGGATGACCAGCCGGTTTCGACGATGTCCAAAGAGTTGTTGTTGGAGGGGGTGGTGGGGATGGTTATGATAGATGTAATGGAAAGGGTTTGAGGGGATGAGAGACCGTGACATTGTTTATATCCATTCAGGATATCTGCGGAGTTCCATAGGTTCCGTTCAGGTTCCCAGGAATCTTCTTCTGCGGAGTACCCTTTCCATCGGATCAGGTATTGTCGGGCCGTCGGGGACCCACGGTGTCTGATGATCTTCTCGATCTTGTATTCTTCCTGGCCATCGATTAGGTCAGGTGGGGGTGCCGGGAAGTTGGGGCCGTGCACGCGGTTTTCGCGATAGGGCGATAAGAGAGAGGCATGGAAGACGGGGTATATCTTCCAGGTACGAGGGAGGCAGAGTTTGTACATCAGGGGGGAGAGGACATCGGTGATAGTAAAGGGGCCTTCACGTTTTGATGCGAATTTGGGGTTGACGATGAGGTGTTTGAGGTTCCTGGCTTCGAGCCAGACTTGGTCGCCCTTGGCGAAGGGGGAGAAGGGTTTCTTGGAGCGAGCGGCCATAGTTTGTCTGGCGAGCTCATGAGCAGCGAGGGCTTCATTGCGGGCGGCAGTGAGGGAGCAGAGGCATTCCTCGAGGGTGGGGATTTTTGACTGGGCAAAGATTTCTGGGAGGGCTTGGGGTTCGTACCCCATCATGAGGTAGAAGGGGGATTGTCCGGTGACGGAGTGGGGGCAGTGATTGTGGGCAAACTCGGCATGAGGGATTAAGTCGGCCCAGGACGAGGAATTGCTTCCGCAGAAGATGTGGAGATATGTTTCAATCTCCTGGTTGACTCATTCAGTTTCGCCGTCTGTTTGAGGATGATAGGCGGTGGAGAGGGCGAGGGAGTATCCGAGGAGTCTGGAGAGTTCTGAATTGTGGTCCGCGGTTGGAGATGATTTTATCGTAGAGGCCGAAGCGGCGGAACACTGTGAGGAAAAAGAGGTTTGCGACTCCTTCCACGGTGATGGTTTTCTTAGTGGGGCAAAGAATCACCCCCTTCGTAAGCCCATGGTCTACTATGACCAGTAAAGTATCACAACCGTCGGAGAGGGGGAGATCGGTGATGAGATCACAGGAGATCTGTTGGAAGGGGCGGGTGCATGTGGATTTGATGGGGAGGAGAGGGGGGGAGGTGGGGTGGGTGTTCGCCTTGTTTTGTTGGAAAACGGCACATCCTTCGACGTATTTGCGAACATATTGGGCAAGGCTGGGCCAGTAGAACTCGGAGAAGACGAGTTGGCGGGTTTTCAGGTAGCTGGGGTGGCCGGCCGTCTCGTGGTCATGACACCATTGGAGAATGGCGCGACGGAGAGAGTCGTCGGCAGGGATGTAAGTTCGTCCCTGGAAGGTAAGGACACCGTTATTATAGTGCCAGTCGGCAATATGCTTGCGGAGGTGGAGAGGGGGGGCGTGGTCGAAGGAGCTGTCAGGACCAGGGAGTATCTGGAGGAAGTTCTGGACAACGGAGTCTCGTTTTGAAGTGTCTGAGATGCGCTTGGAGAAGATGGTGTCAATGAGATTGACGAAGAGGGATTGGGGGAGGAGGGTGACTCCGGAGTTGTTGTCATCATCAGAGACGAGGTCAGGGCAGCGGGAGAGGGCATCGGGGCCGGCAAGGGATTTACCGGGGACATGAGAGAGTTTGAGGTTGTAATCCGCGAGGTCGAGGAGCCAACACGCCTGACGGCGGTTGAGGTTCTGGGTGGAGCAGAAGTATGTGAGGTTCTTGTGGTCCGTGAAGACCTGGACGGGATGGGGGGATCCATGGAGGTATTGTCACCAGGATTGGAGGGTGCATATGATCGCAAGAAGTTCACGATCATAGATGTCATAGTTTCACTCAGCCAGACTGAAGGACTGAGAGATATAGGAGCAAGGATGCCAATTGCCGTTGGTATCAGTTTGGAGGAGGATGCCGCCGGATGCGTATTTGGAGGCATCGGTGGCGATGTTACGATCCGCATATACCCCTACTCTTTTCTCCTCACTCTTACCCTAGTTTCCCTACAGATATTGCTCTTGCTGTTCAAGTCCCACTTGAGCCACTTTATTATTCCCCTTTTCCTCTTATCTTCGCTTACCTATTTAGCGTGACTCATCCACAGTATCCGCAGTTGTACTGATACCGCTATCTCTGACTCACTTCCCTTCTTCGCGATTCCATCGCATTCTATAGTCGAGTCAACCCTTTTACGCTCTACTTTATTCTCTCTTGACTCGCATATATAAAACCCCTCGATACCCTCGATGTATTCCCCAAGTTAGACCTACCCGAATCTACCTTGATCATCGATTCCCCTCGGGTCCCCCAGTCCTCGCCTTACTGTTGAGTAGGCGCTCCCCTTGTTCCTTCGTCGTCGCATCACCTAGCGACTCCTTTGTCCCTGCGTCACAACATATGTTGACCAGGTCAACAGCTCACAACATACCGTTGAGGCTGAGGATAGCGGATCGCCCGTCTATCAACCCTTGCCATGTCAGCTGAATAGTGACGTTAACGTCCCCTCGTCCCTTGTCACTCGGGTCTACGCCTGAGCGTAACAGGCGATGGCGAAGGGAGCAGAGGTGTTGGGGAGTTGAAGGACGGGTTCCTTCAGGAAGAGGTGTTTCAGCCGGGTGAAGGCTGCGGTGCAAAGGGGGGACCATTCCCAAGGGTTGTCCTTCTTGGTCAGGTCAATCAGGGGGCGGGCGATAGAGGAGTAGTTCAGAATGAACCGGCGGTAGAAGTTGGCGAAGCCTAGGAATGATCGGACATCCTTAAGCTTCTCTGGGGTGGGCCAGGACGTGATTCCGTCGAGTTTGATGGGGTCCATGGTGAGTTGACTGGGTTTCACAATCATTCCAAGGTAGTCTACTTCGGTCACCCCGAAGCGACATTTCTCGAGTTTGAGGTGTAAGTCGAGTTTTTGCATATGTTGGAGAATGTGTCGGGTACGTTCGACGTGGAGTTTTTCTGTGGGGGAGTAGACAAGGAGGTCGTCCATGTAGATGAAGAGCCATCCTTCAGCGATCATGTCCCAAAAAGAATCGTTCATGAACCGTTGGAAGGTTGCGGGGGAGTTGGTTAGTCCGAAGAACATAACCGTGGGTTCGAAGAGGCCTTTGTGGGTGACGAAGGCGGCCTTCCATTGATGTCCGTCTTTGATTCGGACGTTGTTGTAACCCCATCGGACGTCGAACTTAGTGAAAAGCTTTGCGTCTTTGAGCTTGTCAATGAGGTCAGATATGAGGGGGAGGGGGTAGGCATCTCGGACGGTGTGTTCGTTCAGATACCGGTAGTCTTGGCATGGGCGGAGGCCGCCGTCCTTCTTTTTGAAGAAGAAGAACGGGGAGGCTTTGGAGGGGCGGATCTTTCCAGCAGCGAGGTTTTCTTTGATGAATGCTTCTGTGGCTTGTTGTTCATTGGGGGACAAGGGGTATACTTTCCCGATCTTGGGAGTAAAGGAGGCGTCTAGGTTGATCTCGTGATCATAGGGGCGGGAGGGGGGAATGTGTTCGGTGGCCTCTTTGGAAAAGACTGAGGCGTAGTCGAAGTACTTGGAGGGTAGGATTTGTTTCGGCTTAGTTTTCTCGGCGTTGGCAGCGAGTTCCGTGGAGGTGTTGATCTTGCCGATGAGGTTGGCAGGTCCAGAGATGACGAAGCGAGAGTCGCCGCGAAAGACCCTGTTTACAGTGGCGTAGGGGATGGGGATGGAGCTGAACTCCTTGATGGACTCATCTTTGAGGAAGCTGGGGAGGTGTTGGTGGTCGGGGGCGATGTTGACGTGTCGGATTTCAGGGAGAAGAGATCGGAAGTGGGAGTCGTGCCGTTTAGAATCGGCTGAGTGGAGAGAGTGGAGGAGTTTCGACTGATCCATGGATTCGGCAATGGAGATGGTCTGGTTTGACCAGTCGATGGAGGGGTTGGTGGTCTTGAGCCAGGGGAGGCTGAGGATTACGTTGGTTGTCCCGCAGTTCATGACAAAGAAGGTTATTTTGTGAGCAAGGTCTTCGATATGAACGAAGAGTTCCGTAGAGAATTTGACTCCTCCTTGGACAGTGGGGTCTTGGGTAACACTGCGGACGTTGAGGGGGCGGGGAAGACAGGTGGTGGGGAGTTTGTGCTTTCGCACGAAGTTCCAATCAATGCAGGAGATATCAGCTCCGGAATCGATCAGGGCGGTGGCATCGACGACTTTAAACGTATGCAATGGGACAATGATTTGAACAGGGAGTTTCATTGTTCCAGGTAGGGTAGATACTTTTACATGCATACGTTTAGAGGGGGAGGAGGAACCTTGCGTCGAACGAGGTCCTCTGTCTAAAAACCCGGAAGGGCGGTGATTTTGTTTAGTTCAAGCACCAAGTCGTTTTCTTCTTTGACTTCTTCGATGCGGGAGATGCGAGGAGTGGGAGGGGAGGTGTAGGTGGGGCAGACCTTGGAATTGTGACCCTTCTTTCGGCAGCGCAAGCAGCGGCCTTCTTTGAAGCAGCGTTGTCACTCTTCATCAGTGAGTTTGGGAGGGCGAGGGGTGGGGTTCGAGTAAGACCGGTACTCAGTCTTCGGGTTTTTGCCAGAAATGGCCTGGGCATGTTCCCATTGAGTTTGGAAGTGTACGGCTTTGTCATACCAAGAGTCGATGGTGGTGGGGGGAGTGTCCATAGCAAAGATTCGCTTCATGAGGGGGGCGGGGATGCCATTGGCGAAGAAATTGATGAGGACATTCTCATCCTTGATGCCAGAGTTGGCAACGTGATTGCGGAAGTCCGCAATGTAGGTGTTGAGGGTGGTGGCGAGGGGTTGGCCTTTCAAGGCTATGCAGTGGTGGGTGGATAGCCAGTGGATGGCGTTATCCGAGATGTTGTGTCATTCAAAGGTAGTTTTGAACGCTTTAGTGAACTCGTCGATAGTTCCGAAGGTGGCGGCGTCGATTGCTTTTCGACGGTAAGTGTCGGCCAAGGTGAGTGCTGACCCTTTCTTCATGAATGAGAGGGCGTAGGCTACCTTCTTCTGGTCAGTGTTGTAGACTCCCTCGTTGACGATGAGGTAGGCCATGACGGAGTAGTACCATGGCATGGCACGCTCGTAGGATCCATCGAAGTCTTCGGGGACTCTGAGGCGAAGTTTGGTGGGCTTTACCGGCAATGGGGTGGGGGTATTGTGAGACATGGGTGGCGGTGGGGTGAAGGGGTTTGATCTACTGATCGGCGTAGGTGATGGGGGTGTGGGGGCTCGTGGGATCACCAGTGAGGACGAGAGGGTGTGGGCGAGGGTAAGATCTTCGTGATCTTCTGGGGATACGACGATGTCATCGTCAGTGGGTACCTCTTCTTGCGAGGCCGAGGAGTGTTCTTGTTACGCTCAGGTGTAGACCCGAGGGACGAGGGGGCGAGGGGACGTTAACGTCGCTATTCAGCTGACGTGGCAAGGGTTGATAGACGGGCGATCTGCTATCCTCAGCCTCAACGGTATGTCATGAGCTGTTGACCTGGTCAACGTATGTCGTGACACAGGGACGAAGGAGTCGCTATGGAGGAGCGACGACGAGGGGGACGAGGGGAACGCCTTCTTGGTGATGAGGCGAGGACAAGGGGCCCGAGAGGAATCGATGATCAAGGTAGATTCGGGTAGGTCTAACTTAGGGAATACATCGAGGGTATCGAGAGGTTTATATAGACGAG
>JBBPML010000566.1:0-13195 GCA_038090275.1 Austroboletus novae-zelandiae
TTTATTAGTCAGAATACTCACTCAATCCATCTTTTAGATAACGAAATTGGAGTATGTCTGGGACATTAAACCTTTCAACGTGGATACAAGGTATAATCTGATGCATTGTACGCCAACCTGTCGCGTTCGAAACCAACTTTTTTTACTGACCTGTATTTCAGTGCGCGTCGACTGGCACAATTCCTTCGACAACGGAAAATGGCTTTTAATCCCTGAACACGATGTTCTACAAGATCTGTCTGAGATGTACCCGGAAGGACAGTTTGTGAAGAGAGACATGAGAAAGGTGCTTCGATTTTCATACTATCCGAGAGACTGACTCAAGGTCATATAGTTCTTCGAAGAGCGGAATTCCACTTACCGGTACTATGTTCTCCCCATTCCTACATTCGAAGAACCGATCTGCCGTTTCCCGGACAAACACAGCTACAAACACGAGACTCATATCCCACCCTATGACACTCTTGGGCCCCTAGTGGGCCATTTCCATCCACACTTTGTGGTTTTCAACACGGGAAAAAAACTGGCTGCCATGAGTGCTCCGGATGGAGCAACGTTAACCAGGAACTTGAGGAAAAGAATCAGTTCGGGGGATGCGCTTGATATGATCTTCGCCATACAGAGGTTATACGCAAATTGGACGCGGGTACAAGTGTCTGATCACCATAACTCCGGCGAGCCATCCAATAAGCCACCCGCTCCATCTGAGGGAGGTCGGGATGACCACACGCAAGGTGGACCTCCTCCAAGACGTGAAGGTCCCAGCGGCGGTACGCGCTCTCGAGGACAAAGTAGCCAGGCCTCCGAGAAACGATATACTGGAGGTCAGCAACGGGCAACACTACCTTTCCGGACCTCTGAAGACGATGACTCTTCCTCCGAGTCCGACGTCACGATCTTCGACTATTCCACGGATTGGATCGATGACGTCCATAGTTGGCAAAACAAAAACACCAAAGAACAATTGGGCTCGCTGGACACCCCCGACGCCGATGACGACAAGCAGCTCAAGGATTACATGGACGAACATGCTCGTACTCCTCCTTCTCCAGACGCCTGGCATGGGTGGAAACCAGTCTGGGGCGGCCAAAAACGACGACGTCTGAGCGTATCGGATCGGTCGCGGTTTTCAAGCAACGACTGGGCAGTGTACAAGCGTGACGTATACCTGACGGGGTGCGAGGAAGGTTATATACATGATGGTGTTACCCTTGACTAGAATTGATTCCAGAAATGTGATTTACGATACGAAATTTATGTAGAACAGCTTTGTACTTATACACTCAGTTCCTGACACCTCCGCCTCAGGTCGAATTTTACCTTCTCTATGTCAGGCTGAGTCACTGCTAGCCCTGAAAACATATTTAATGGGATGGCAGTCGCAATCAAATTCTCGCCGGCCCGGGACGGATGCCTCATCGCGGCTAGGCTACTCGCACACAATGCCAGACGCGACGTATCGCATGGATTCAAGTGATTCAACCGCAATGCCGATTAGTAGCGTGATTGTCCGCTGGCATGAGCAGCATTTAGACTAGTGAGTCACGGGCCACTAAATCACGAAAATTTCTGATTTTAGCTTATACCATCTCTCACCGCCGCAAAACGGCAGTGCGCTGCGTATTCTTGCAAGTTCCTCTCTCCAACAATTCTCCTCTCATAACGGCAACATCCTACTCTGAAATTTCAATCCCAAATAATGCTGAAAGTACGGCTTCAAGGTTCACCTAGACAAAGCTGGGAGAAGGCTATCCGACTTACGAAGTTACGATCACCTGCAGCCTTGACGCGTCCAACGGATCCCGGCGATTAAATTAGTCGCGCGGGGAAGCATTTATACTTTCACAACTCGCAAGACGATCAGAAGCTGAACCAAGAAATCATTCGACGGATTTAAACTCAACTTGAGACTTGTGAGACTCTCTTTCCCAATTCATTGCACTCACCATGATAGCTTCCATCGCACCTGTGCTCATCGTCAGTCTCTGTCGTTTATCGTGAAATATGCCACTTTCTAATCGGGCCCTGACTAGGCTGGTGGCGGACCAACGGGACTCGTTGCTGCACTCACGCTGTTGCAGAACAACATCCCCGTCCGAATCATCGATAAAGAAGATCACTACTGTATCGGTCAAAAGTCCAACGCACTTTGGGTCAGTCTCGATGTGATGGACTGTATCATGGCGCATTTTGATGTTTGGCGTTTTCTAGTCCCGTACATTTGAAGCTTTGCACTTTCTCGGCGTGCACGACTCGCATGAACAGTCCAGAGCAATGTTCACACTCGAGCCTACCAAGACATTTCCACTGTTTGACTCCAACGAACCCACTCCGTCGATTCCCAATGCAAGTATTCCCAAACTATCCCTGTAGACGGTGTCTGATGGATGGCAGTACAACCCAAGGCTCTTCGATCAACCTGCGGTAGAAAGAATTCTACGTTCTCACATCGAGAAATATCAGAACTCCAATCGTTCGAGGACGACGGAGAGCGCGCGCTCGCGAAGTTGATCAAGAGAAAGGATGGCAAAGAGGCTCATGAAACGTTCGAGGCATCGTTCCTTGTTGGGTCGGATGGTGCCAGAGGTATGCAAAGTTTGCGTTCGTGAGATGCGACGTGTCATTGTTTTCCCGCTAGGTGTCACTCGGAAACAACAACTTGGATTGACGTTCCTCGGAGAAACCGAAGATCGTGGCATAGTAATCGGAGAAATCTGTATGGAGAGGTATGCAATCTAAGCTCGTTGTATGACGAATTGTTGAAACTATCCTGGATCAGCACTGGCACTTTTTGAGCGACAGGATATTTTCACTGTGAGCAATATGAACGATTCTCCGTACTATATCTAATTGTTGGAAAGCATGTTGCTTCGTCCTGCGGACGAGATTGCCCCGATGGCTACCAATTTGGCTTTAGCTCGCACCCTCACGAGCCAAAGGAATTCATCGCTGACCGGAAGTTGATGCTCGAATGCATGTCCAAGCTGATAGGACGCAACATCAACGTGAGGGCGTTGTGAAAACGGGTTAGCCTATCTTATCTGATACTCGAATAGTCCGAACATCAGGATGGTCGACAAGTTTACCGTTGGTCGCGTTTTTGTCGCTGGAGGTGAGACGATCGTTGACTATCAACTGATACAGCACTTGCTAATATGTCACCCTCTGCAGACGCAGCCCACTGTGTGGACCACGCTTTCTACAAAAGCTATTTTTAACATTGCCTTTTAGCGTTCACACTCCCGCAGGCGGTCAAGGTCTAAACACCTCCGTCCTAGATGCTGTACGTACATATGTTTCACTACCGTGTGCTCCAGACCTAAGCTCGTATCGACAGTTCAACCTAGCGTGGAAAATCTCCCTAGTTCACAAAGGTCTCTCGCCGGTTAGCCTTCTCGATTCGTACACTGCAGAACGTCTTCCCGTCAATGTCACGACCAGAATCATGCACAAGGTTCAGGGAAGCGCGTCGTTTGCAGGTGCGATGGAGGGCGAGAAACGATTAAACTTGGAAGAGGGCGTGTTGGTGGCAGGGGACAGGGCGCACTGCTTTCCATACCCCCAACTCAAACTCATGCATAAGGTCGACCACAAGACGCGGGGTTGGTTGGGACTGTGACTAGGTTGTTTGACGTGTTCCGTCCCACCTATCACACCGTGCTCGTGTTCGCTCCAGATGCGCTGTCTTTAATGGACGTGCTCGAGGCGTTGAAGAGGTATCCCGGGGACGTGATCCGCGCTGTTCTCGTCCTCCCTTAGAACTCAGAGGAGACGACGACTGTTGGAGAAGCGGTCGTTGTGGTCGATCACGATGGACATGCTTATGGGGCATACTTGGCGACCGATGGGGAGAAGAGGGTACCAGTGGTGGTGGTCAGACCGGATGGTGTGGTGGGTGCGATCGTACTCGGCATCGAGGGCGTAGGAGCGTATCTTTCCAAGATTTTCGTGTAGTCGTACAAGCATAGTGTCCAGCGTACTGTCATTTCCGAATCGCAACTCCCTAGCAAAAACGAACCAAAAAGTCAAGTCTGAGTCAGATACCAAGGGTACAAGACACAAGTTCGATGAGAGACCATGCTACCGAAACAAATAATTAGAAAACGAGTTCCACTCAGGATAGACTTTTCGGAACACAGGTAAGCATAGGCTATAATCGTATTCCACTGCATGCATGCAAGCGAGGCCGTTAGAACATGACTGGTGACCAGTGACCGGTGACCCCCCAGTGTCCCAACGCACTGAGTCACCTTTGAAGGTACTTAACACATTACCTCCACACACGCCCCGCCCACCTAGCTCATCCCGTCCCTTCATCCCTCTGCCGCTCTCCATATTCCACATGCGTTCCACCTCTTTCACGCAGATCGTTGGCGTCCCCGATCTGGTCCGGGTGCCTACCACACACGCAGTCACCAGGGGAATCTGGTCGCCATCAGGTGTGCCGAGACGCTGCTCATCCGACGATGGCTCGCTCTAGTACCGGACTCAACGTCGATTGAGGCACGCACGTTCGATACGAGCGTCGTGTCCCTCTCGACAGTCGACGACAGTCGCCCTCCGACCCCATCCAGCATCCGAGGACGCGGCAGCTGAGTTCGTCCCTTCCGGGACTGAACACTGCCCCCTCGCGCCTATTCGACGTTTCCAGCACCCATATCGACGTCGAAACGTCGATTGAGGACGTCTGCACGCTCTATTCGAGTGCTGCCCCCGCTTGACTCTCAACAATGTTCACCGCGTCCCCGACACCGATTGCATCAGCCTGACTTTGCCTGACTTTGAGCACCTTTCGGACTTGGATTACACTGGCAGCGAGACACTCAAATTCAATGGTGGGAGTGGCAAAGATGAAACCGAATCCGTTCTCTCATCATCATGGCACATGCACACGCAATCCCTGTTGACACCTATCTTGCCCTCCTCAATATGCCACATGGGATCTATGGCATCTCATACGATATCTCCAGCCACGGAACAAGATCCACCTCATGGGTGGAATGCACGAAAAGGTGAGTCCAACCATGACAGCTTGATCAAACTATGGTTCTGACTTGTGGAACAGCACAGACGTACAAACTAACTGTTGGCCCTCCAATAGGTCGACGCCAAAATGATGAGGCGCTCAGATGTTTGGGCGGACACGAGACCCAGGGGGGGTTCAGGTTCACGCTGTATCGGGGGCGATACGGGGGCTTGTAGCACGTGCGATGCATCAGAGGGAGGCAGTGCAGTTATTTGAAGGACTTTGAGAGACTACATACTATTTGACTCCAGTTTGGAAGGAAGCCAAGAAGTAGGCATGAGCGCTGGCATACGTCATGGTTCGTTATGCAAGATGTTTACTTATTTTGTCACGTAGCTCTTCCGAATTCCTCTTCACGAGTCGGCTCTTGGTACCAGTCTTTCAACTTGGTCTCCCTCACGGTGTGTCCACTAGTTATTGGCAAGCTCACGACCCACCTATCAGTGACCACATCATGGATCCTTTTCGGCAGCGAGGAACTGGAAATCCAATCGGAGGCAACGTCGTCCGTCGGGCGATGCACGAAGCTTTATGCTTTTGACCGCTTTTAGGCAGGTGTTTGGTGCGTAGTGACGACCCATGTGGTCCATGAGCCAGCTTACGGACTCCCGTCGAAAACAACCGAGAGAGACCCTTGCACCAACATGGGCACAACAGAGGGCGTCCTATCGCTGGGAATGTATCTAGTAGGGGAACTCAGACTTGCTCCTGGCTCTAGGCTGGAGCCTAGCCGATTTTCTACTCGACCAGCAACCACTATACGCCCGGCACCGCCACAAAAAACAGAATGGGATCGTCATCTGGCACAAAGTTTCTGGACATGTGGAGGTGGAGTGACGATCGTAGCGGACCGTCGGGCATCATCGGCAACTTTACTGGGTTACACAGCATTAGCTCAAACGCATCCATGCGGAATCCAAGCCTATCTATAGCCACCGTCCGCTATCTCCCACCTCCAACAGTATGGCTACTGCGACACGTCTTCGACTTGCGATAATCTCGGCAGGTGCAATGGGCTCTGCCGTGGCCCAGAAATTCACTAGGGCAGGCTGCACGGTATATACCAACTTGGACGAACGTTCTGAGGCGACCCGTCAGCGGGCCAAGGAAGCAGGAATGATCGATGCACCCTTGGACGATATCATCACCAAAGTAGACTGGATAATGAGTATAGTGCCTCCTCGAGACGCGTTTTCGTTTGCAGAGAAGATCCATGACGCTGCCGCGAGCCAAAGCGGACATGCCAATCTCGATACCCTCGTGTTTGTAGACTGTAACGCCGTGAACCCCGAGACGGTGAAACGGATCGCAGGGATTTTTGCAGACACGCGAATCAAGTTCATTGATGCTGCCATCTTTGGGACTCCACCGAAAGACTCTTACGATCCTCCGTTCCATGCATCGGCTGCAATCGAAGATAGAAAGGTCCTCGATGACTTTGTGGCGCTGTCCAAGTATGGGTTCCGTATTTCGCCGGTGACGGGAGAGGGAGCAGGAATAGGAGATGCGAGTGCGCTAAAGATGTCATATGCAGTGAGCGATTTCCCGTTCCAGATGCGAAACAGCGAAAGTTCAAACGGTACGCAAAGGGAATTAGCAAGGGGATAGTCGGCGTGTACACGACAATGATCTTGGGTGAGCGAAAGCAGACGCGACGTGGCAGATGCATTCTGACGTTCGGCATCGCAGCTGCTCACGCGTCATCGCCGGCAACTGCTGAGGCATTGATCAAAGAACTGAAGAGGTCGAGGCCCTGGATAATCGACCAAATGATAACGGCCATGCCAGCTATGGTGCCGAAAGCGTACCGGTGGGTGGGAGAGATGGAGGAGATCGGGGAATTCGTGGGCGGGAAAGAAGGGGACACTTACCGAGGGCTGGCGAGGATGTACGAGCGGGTGAAGACGTCGCTAGAAGGGGATCAGACGGACGTAAAGACACTGACCAAGTTTGTGGAAGACGCGAAGAGAGGCTAGCTAGGAACAAGCTGCCAGATAAATTTGTAGGCGCATTTCATTTGGCGCGTCCCAAAGAGAGGTTGCTAAGATGTGGGGAATGTTAATGCGTACCTGGACGAGTACAATTGTAGGATAGTGGCGACAATTACCAAATGGGATTACGCAAAGGGCAAAGTTGAACGCAAGGGTCGACTAATCTTCGTCCAACGCTCCATTTCAAACCTTCTCAGTTCCAAATTTTCACCGTTTCGACGTCCGGCGTTTCGTCGCTGTCCTGCTCGGTCAGCTCACTCGAGTCGCCTTCGCTTCTTACCTTTGTACTTTACCTCGTCTTCCCCTCCGCTCCTCCCCCTCCCCCTCACGCGATCCCCGCTCTGACGCGCCAACGACCTTCCATGGCCACTGCCGAACCCGATAAGAACCTCGATCACACTCCCGCCCCTCCAACCACCACCACCACCGCCGAACCCGCCCTAGCCAAACCCCCCAACGGCGTCTCCACCCCCTCCGAGATCATAGTGCCCCAGGTGAACGTAAATGGCGAGCCGCTCCGAAGTCCTCGTCTGTCGGGAAAGCAGGAGCCGCCGTTTGATCCAGACAGCTCGACCTGGGGCTCGCATTTTTGGGTCACCTTGGTTGATCCGCAGGTATGTCCTCTGCCGTCCTGTGTCGTCGATGACCTATAGTTGCCCACCTAAAGACCAACACGACGTTTTTTGCATGTCCTGCGACTGGACAGGTTAGCTGGGACCCTCCAGTCGGCACCTTTGTGTGAGTCCTTTTATACGTTTCAAAGTCACGGTCTCAGTTATATATATTGCCAGTCTCCCCCCTAACGAGGACGGCGAATGGTGGGAACTTAGCGACGAGTCTCGTGGCGGAATACCATATTATTATCAAACAAAATCAGGAGAGACCGTTTGGGAGCGCCCCGATGGATTCGTCATTCCCCTGACTGTCATACAAGTACCCCAATTCCCCATCCCCATTATTCATGCATGCTCACTGTAGTGCATTAGCAAACGACTCTCGGCCGTCGTCTCTCCCAGACCGGCATGCGCAAAAAGGCCATAGCTACCAACCACGCCACCACCCCAGATCGTCAGGCCAATCGCAGGGCTCGAGCACAAACCGGCGGCGTTGACAAGGATACCCGGCATGTCTCACCTCGATCGGGAGGTGCAGATCTGCAATCACGCCCTTCATATTCGTCGACACACAGTTCCCCGAGTCGGATATCTGCGACGACGAGTGCGAGCCCTGCCCACAAACAACCCCAGCCGTCACCACCTGTCAGACGCTCCGTCACAAACGACCAGCACGGTCAAGCAAATGGGTCGACTCGGGGTTGGCAAAACGGATTGAACAATAATCTTCCTCCGATACCTGCGTCCCCCTATGGCTCAGAACCTTCTACCCCCGCATCTCGTAAGTCGGCTCCACTTGGTTCTCCCAATGGCAAGTCAGGTCCCCAGGGCGGCGAAAAACAACGGCAACACAGTGGTGGCAACGGTACAATGACTGATACCGAGGACGGGTCTATTTCGCGATCGAGATCCAAGTCCTCTTCATACATGCCACATAGGTCACCTGCTCCACAAAGCTTAAATGCTGCAGTAGAGATGCTCTCGTTGTCGGAAAAGAGATCTACATCTGATCATGGTCACCCCATTGCGCTTCGTCCCGGCTCCGTGGAGAGCAAACCACGCCCAAGTACGAGCAGCTCGAGTTCAAAGTCGAGAGAAAAACGTGACGTCATTCAATTACCATCAAAGAGTTCGCACGCGCATAGTGCCTTTTGGATGACGCGGAGCACATCAACGCCACCCACCGTGAATGGCAAGGCCATCAGCAAACCGATCCCCAATCAAGGTCAGTCAGTTCTTTGATTTATGTGTTAAATCTGATTGGCTCAACAGAGGCCTGTGCGGAAATGAGCCCAATAAAGAATCGAGCGAACGGTAAACCTATCCCAGTCGCGACTCCAGGAAGTCCTCCTCGCGCCACAGCAACGCTCGGGTCAGGGTCTGTCAAACTATGCTTTTCCAAGATAGTCCATTGACGATTGTCTCATAGGACGTATCCCGTTCTTCCTCATGACCTTGCTTCCGACATCCAACAATTTGTAGAATCCGAATATGCCAGACAATACTTCTCCACACATCGCAGAGGGTTTATATTCCGCCGAAAGGTTCCGGTGACACAGATGATGACATGGCAAAAGGGCCCGCTTTCTTCCCCTCTTCTTACATTAAACCGATCGCTCAGAACCGACGCAGTCAAAATCTTCAAGGTCATTCAACGTATAATGAGTGATCGTGAGCGGGAAAAGCTGGCTGGGATACCTGTACACAACGGATCGACGAGTTCGCTTCCTACAAGCACCATGGGCCTACTCGAAGAAGAGCGATGGCTATTGGGGGAAGGTCTTGCTCACGGAGAACTACGAGACGAGATTTACTGCCAGTTAATGAAACAACTCAGTGGCAATCCCAACCCCGAGAGCGTTTTCAAAGGATGGCAAATGCTTTGCGTATTGCTGATTGCTTTCCCCCCATCGAAGAACTTCGAGGCTTACCTACGGTCCTTCATAATCCAACGGGTCTCTCAGTCCGAGGGTCGGGTGGATATCATGGCCAAGCACTGTTTGCGGCGATTATCCGCTATATCGAGGAAAGGTCCAAGGGGGAAAGCGCCGTCGGTGGCCGAGATCGAGACCGCATCCGATGCAGCATTCAATCCATCCACGTTTGGGGAATCGCTGGATGCGGTCATGCGTCTACAAGAACGCAACTACCCCAAGGACAACATTCCGATCATTCTTCCATTCCTCGCGGACGGTATCCTTGCCTTGGGCGGTACAAAATGCGAAGGCATTTTTCGAGTACCAGGCGATGGCGATCTCGTGTTGGAGCTGAAGACCAGAATTGACAGGGGCTACTATACCCTCGAGAACGTCGACGACCCGCACGTCCTTGCGTCACTGTTAAAACTGTGGCTTCGCGAGCTCTTGGATCCGCTTATTCCCGAAGAGATGTACAACGACTGCGTTACGAGCGCCCCCGAGCCAACGTCATGTATAGGAATCGTCCGGCGGTTACCAACGATCAACCGGAGGGTCGTGCTCTTTATCATTAGCTTTTTGCAGTTGTTTCTGGAGGAGAAAGTGTTGGCAAACACGAAGATGACGGCTGCGAACATGGCTCTCGTGATGGCACCTAACCTGTTGAGATGTAGCTCCGATTCTATGAAGATCGTGTTCACGAACACGCAGTGAGTCCCATCTCGAGTCTGATGGACAACGTTGGATTCACGTGTTGGTTGGTAGATTTGAGCAGATGTTTGTCTATAACCTGCTATTGCACCTCAATTGCAGCGAGGCCGACGATGACTATATTCCTGTTCACGGCCAAGGCGCAAGTCTTCCTACCTCACTGAAACCCCGTGCGTCCAAGTCTCGGAATAGGAAATGAGGTGCGATTCTCGAGGTGCAAAACCTTTCCAGACCGGCCCCGCCTCTCAAGATTCGCCGTTTGTTCCATGGCTAAACGAACGGTCCATTCGTGCCGCCTTAACCGACTAACAACAAGCCGTCGGACATTGTTACCACTATCCTGCTCACCACTGTACTCGAAACGCAACTTGGCACTACCAATAGCACCACTACCATAGGTTTCCCTTTTTTTTTTTAACTCTCTATCGATACCTCGGCGCACTACCTAAACGTTCGCTCCTCGAGTCGATGCTTTTCGCTTTCGCAGTTCTTTTCCCTAGTTTCGTTTTCAGTTACTGATCCTAACGGCGTCTCTCGTTCGTGACATACATATGAGACGGACCATTCTCACCTCTTCACTCGTCTTCACGTTCTTTTTCTTGCCGGGGATTTAATACCAATCGTACATACCCTACGGTACATGCCGTGTCGATGGTCTGCATCATCTACTTTTTTTCGTCTTTCGATGTCGAATAGTGTTTGTTTTATATACTACTTACCATATCTCGGATCACGTTCCTTTATATTTCGTTGTTGCTTGCCTTCTTCCCTCCCACTCTCTTGTCTAGATCACTGCATGCACGTTCCTTGAATAATAGTCGTCGAAAAGAACGTGCACTCGGAAGCGACGTTTGAATTACTTGATCGTCGGTACGAGTTATTTAAAGTGCTGACACATGGCGTCAACGTGATCCGTACCCGGTGGCTCGTGAGTCGGACAACTTAGTCTGACTTCTCCCGGTCTATTATCCTTGAAGCTTGAAGCCGTACCTTCAACATTATTTGGGATTGAAATTTCAGAGCAGGATGTTGTCGTTATGAGTGGAGAATCGTTGGAGAGAGGAACTTGCAAGAATACCGCAGCGCACCGCCGTTTTGCGGCGGAGAGAGACTCTGGTATAAGCTAAAGTCGGAGGATTTTTTGACCCGTGACTCACAAGAATATGCTGCTCATGCCAGCGAACAACCACGCTACGTCGGAATCGCGGCTGAATCGCTTGAATCCATGCGATACGTCGCGTCTGGCATTCTGTCACGTTTCTGTGCGAGCAGCCCAGCCGCGATGTGAGGCGTCCGTCCGGCGAGAATTTCATTGTGACTGCCATCCCATTAACTGTAAATATGTTTTCAGGGCTAGCAGTGACTCAGCCTGACATAGTCACTGTCGTGGCGAGCTCACAGCACACTCTGGAAGATACCAACTTCAATTAGATCACCATCAGTAGCCCAAGTTGACAGTAAGATGGTCTATTGGAAGCTAAGCGCTAAGGCGGTTCCCAATGGAGGCGCGTGTACACCAGTGCCGGCACGCACTGCATGTAAGCGACTGCCTCCTTGAGCAAAAATGATCAGAATGGATGCTCCGACAGTAAGAGATCAGATGTAGAGAAGATAAAATTCGACCTCGGAGGTGTCAGGAACTGAGTGTATAAGTACAAAGCTGTTCTACATAAATTTCGTATCATAAATCACGTTTCTGGAATTAATTCTAGTCAAGGGTAACACCATGATGTATGTATATAACCTTCCTTGGACCCCGTCAGGTATACGTCACGCTTGTACACTGCCCAGTCGTTGCTTGAAAACCGCGACCGATCCGATACGCTCAGACGTCGTCGTTTGTGGCCGCCCCAGACTGGTTTCCACCCATGCCAGGCGTCTGGAGAAGGAGGAGTACGAGCATGTTCGTCCATGTAATCCTTGAGCTGCTTGTCGCCACCGGCATCGGGGGTGTCCAGCGAGCCCAATTGTTCTTTGGTGTTTTTGTTTTGCCAACTATGGACGTCATCGATCCAATCCGTGGAATAGTCGAAGATCGTGACGTCGGACTCGGAGGAAAAGTCATCGTCTTCAGAGGCCTGGAAAGGCAGCGTCGCCCGTTGCTGACCTCCAGTATATCGTTTCTCGGAGGCCTGGCTACTTTGTCCTCCAGAGCGCGTACCGCCGCTGGGACCTTCGCGTCTTGGAGGTCCACCTTGCGTGTGGTCATCCCGACCTTCCTCAGATGGGGCGGGTGGCTTATTGGATGGCTCGCCGGAGTTATGGTGGTCAGACACTTGTACCCGCGTCCAGTTTGCGTATAACCTATGTATGGTGATGACCATATCAAGCGCATCCCCCGAACTGATTCTTTTCCTCAAGTTCTTGGTTAACATCAAGAGATTCTGACCTCCATCCTGAGCAGCCAGAGCAGCCAGATTTTTTCCCGTGTTGAAAACGACGAAGTGTGGATGGAAATGGCCCACTAGGGGTCCAAGAGTATCGTAGGGTGGGATATGAGTCTCGTGTTTGTAGCTGTGCTTGTCCGGGAAACGGCAGATCGGTTCTTCGAATGTAGGAATGGGGAGAACATAGTACCGGTAAGTGGAATTCCGCTCTTCGAAGAACTAAATGTCCTTGAGTCAGTCTCAGATAGTATAAAAATCGAGGCACCTTTCTCATGTCTCTCTTCACAAACTGTCCTTCCGGGTACATCTCAGACAGATCTTGTAGAACGTCGTGTTCAGGGATTAAAAGCCATTGGCCGTTGTCGAAGGAATGATGCCAGTCGACGCGCACTGAAATACAGCTCAGTAAAAAAGTTGATTTCAAACGCGACAGGTTGGCGTACAATGCATCAGATTATACCTTGTATCCACGTTGAAAGGTTTAATGTCCCAGACATACTCCAATTTCGTTATCTAAAAGATGGATTGAGTGAGTATTCTGACTAATAAA
>JBBPML010000567.1:0-13195 GCA_038090275.1 Austroboletus novae-zelandiae
CTTCGATACCCTCGATGTATTCCCAAGTTAGACCTACCCGAATCTACCTTGATCATCGACTCCTCTCGGGCCCTCTCCTAGTCCCTGCCTTATCGTCAAGTAGGCAGTCCCTTCGTCCCTCGTCGTCGCTCTTCCATAGCGACTCCTTCGTCCCTGCGTCACAACATACGTTGACCAGGTCAACAGCTCACGACATACCGTTGAGGCTGAGGATAGCGGATCGCCCGTCTATCAAACCCTACCACGTCAGCTGAATAGCGACGTTAACGTCCCCTCGCCCCCCTCGTCCCTCGGGTCTACGCCTGAGCGTAACAGTTTCAAATCTTGGTGACTTTTGAGTTGTTAGGGATTCATCTTTCATAGGTACGTGTTTGGCTGACAACAAGGACCTGCAGCTGACAAAAAAACAATTTTGCTGCTGAGATAGTAGCTCCAGCATGTGCGAGACAATGTAGAACTTGGTTGACATCAAGACAGTGCTTCCAAACAAAGCAACAAATGCCGGAATTTTTGGGATGAGTTTCAAATGTTCTGTTAGGTAGTTCATAGCATGTGTGGGTGCTGAGAACATTTATGTCATCCTCAATGTCAATCTTGTCCTGTAGAATAAAAGCAACATCATTTTGAAATATTGCAGGAGAATCTGTCCATCCCATCAGGAGTGAAGTGAGCCAGAATGTGCCCATGGGAGTCTGGAATATTGTGAGGTCATGGGACTGCTCAGCAAGTGCTTGATGATCAAATCCAACAAATAAGTCCATCATAGTATAAATGGCCTGACTGGCTGATTGTTCTGCAAAATGCTTGACATACAGGAGTGTGGCTGCATCCTTGACTGTCATGGCATTGAGGGGCTGCAGATCATGGACAATTTGGATAGATCTGTTTTTCTTGGCAACACAAAACCAGCATGACTGGTAAGAACTGTTGGATGCTTTGTAAACTTCCAATGCGATCTTGGCTTGAATTAGTTTAATTACTTCATCATGAATCCCAGGTGGGATCGGAGGCTGGCAATGGACCCATGGAGTATGAGCGACAGTCAGAATGACTATGGGAGGAAAATAATCATCCTGAAACTGGCCTTTCTCTGTTTCATCCCATGCAAGACCTAGCTCATTGTTTAGAAGAGCCTGGGCAGCAAGTTTTCTTTCTTTAGAGTGTCAAGCCGCTCCTATGTGAGATGTTGTCCTGGTGAGAAGTCAATCAGATGGGGGGAAAGGGGAGGAAGGGATTTAAAGGGGTCTTCAGGGATATGATGCTTGATTCAGGCATATTGTGGCATTGTTGTAGGGACTGGCTTCATGCAGTCAGCCATTTTCTTGTATTTGAGAACATGATGAATGGAATCTAAATGAAAGGTTTGGTGGAGCTGGTACTCAGCAAGTGGGGTATGGGTAAGTGACGAAATGCTGAGATGGCATGCTGAGATGGACTGTGTGCTGGAGGACTCAGGCAGTCAAGGAGGAAAGGGATGCTGGGATGTGGGGACAACTCGACAGATCTCAGGGTTGATGGAATCATGCACAGTAACAAATACGTCGTCCACTGTTTTGTGCTTCTTGAATCAGACAGATCGCTGCCAAGGATGGCTAAGTAAAAGTGAAAATGGGGCTGTCAGAGTAATGAAAGCATGCACCCATGTTTTGATGCCTCTGACATCAATCTCAAGCATTTCAAGGAATCCTCACATGGCCTGAGTTATTCCATTTGCAGCCTGCATATTCATTCCGACTCGCTTGTTGATCAGAATATTGAGTTTATGCCAGATGTCTTCGCAAATGATGACAATTTCGGAGCCTTTGTTGAGCAGACCACACTCAACAAGGGTCCTGTTTAGCATGACTTCGAGTTCAAGCAGAGGTATAGCATGCTCAATTTGCACTGGCACATGCGCCAAGGTGAGTGATGTGGCTGTGCTGGTATGTGCTAAATTCAACAGTGTTCAATGTCTTCTTTGCAGAGCTCTGGACTGACAGCAAGAATGTCAGCAATGGGCAGGTTAGGCAGTGGTGTGCTCAGGATAGTCTGGTAGAGCTGTTTGGCAGCATCTGGCATGACTGCTTTCAATTCATATGAGTATGCAGGTGGATCAGGCTTTGGCTTAGGTAGCTCTGGCAGGGATGGGGGTGAAGTCGATATTTTCGGGACAATGGGTGGGGAATTCACTACCTTTGCCTTTGATTGTGTGATGGCATGTACTTTCAACTCAGCAGTGTCATTATTAATTGTTTTGACATATGCAGCTGTGTTGCGACTTGTGATTGATGCACATTGCATGACATAGACATCTTCTTCAGCCTGAACATACACATTTGTTGAGCGTGCAGTGCGTGATGTATTCTGGTGGGGCTCTGAGATGGCAGGTGCCAGGGCTGTTACCTTAGCATAGTGCTCATCGATTGTATCCTTCATGAGACCAGTATTGGGGTGGCAACAGATCTGCAAACCATTGGGAAATATCAGATAATTATTTATGTGGATGATCTTGCCACATGTAGTCATGAACATACATACAGTTACAAATGATGTGTGTTGTGCTGCACATATAGCACATAAATCCTGTGGCATCAGGATATGCACAAGTTGGGAGAAATGGAGGTGTCAGAATTGCTGCAGTAGTGGCAGTCATGGCTATGGGTGAGTTTCAGAATGCATGCACTGGAGCTGGCCATATATGGATAGTGATTGGCATGAGAATTGCGAGCTGCATGTAGTAGGATGCATATGACAGATCTGTGATGTTGAGTGAGTGGAGTTGGCATGTGAGCCAGTCAATGTCATCAGCAGAGGGGTGGGCGGCCTTGAGATTGCTAAAGGAGACTTTCTCGGTGATAACTTCACACACAGTTACCTTGCAGTGAGGTTGGTCATTATCTTCATCATCCTCTGAATGTACTTGCTTTTTGCATGCATTTCTTTTGCAGAGTGGGCAATCTTCTTTGTCCTCTGAATTCTCCGAGTCTGATTTCACTGAATCAGGGCTACTTTTTCAGTGGTGGTGGCAATTTTTCTCTCAAGGAGTCCAATTGGGCCGAAACATGGTCTGTGTCATTGTCTGATGCCTCTTTCCAAAGGGCAATTTTGGCCATGCTGAGGGCCTCGTTGCACTTCAGAGGGTCGTCATATGAGTACATCATGGGGTTTTGCAACTCAAGGCTGTTGAAAGTTAAAGTCCTATCTCATTAGGCTTTGACACAACACAAAGTCTACTACACTTGTAGCAAGATGTGATAAGACCATGGTATTCATTTATATCCATAACCACATGTTACACACAGTCTAGCCCTTTGTATTGAGTCCACTTCCCTTATTACTCACTAATTATGCCATAGTGACCTATTATAGAAGTTTTACCTTCTTATGGTAGTTTGGCCCATTTGTTTGATCTTATGTGCACTGGGCTGCAAGAAGCGTGAGTTTATGTGCCCACTAAATCGCATTTTGGGCACATTTCATCTTTCTAAGCATTTCTTACTCCACATCACTTATTTCATGGATTTCTTGATGTTTCCATGAGATATCCATACATAGAGAGCTCCACAGCATGTACAAACACTTGTGAAGCTATATAAACCCTGGGGATAGACCCAGGAGAGTAACAAGACACTTACTCTTGTCCTCCATCTTTGAGCTCAGGAATATCTCTCTTCCCTCTCTCTACTATCTCTCTATTAGCAATGGTGAGTCTCCCACCTAAGCCCTATTCCCTCTTGCCCCTGCACCATTGAGATACCCTGCATTCCCAATAAAGGCTTCGATCAATGACACAGTGAACAGAGCATGGGAGTCCTTTCCAAAAATATTTGTTGTGCTTGCACACCAAGATCTTTGTTTTTATGATGAGCCATTCTGCAATGTACAAGAATTTGTGGTAGTATGCCATGACATCTTTGTATGTGGTGATGACATGCTCAAGATTGCATATTGTATAGCATACACCCTCTTCAGCATCAGGGTACTTCACAATAATCTCTTTGTGGAGTGCCAGATAGTCACTTTTTGCATAGCTTGGCAGCATTGTCCAGAACTGCTTAGTCATGCAATCAACATACCACATGATAGACCTGCATTTCTCGGTGTTGCTGAGACCAGCAGCCTTGGCAAGCTTCTCAAAGTAATCTAGAAACTCGAGGAGTTCCATCATTTTGCCATCAAATGCTGGCACTTGATTAGAAGATGGTGCTGACATGGAGATGTTGCTGGGCATGGTGGACAATTGTCAATTGGAAAAGGAAGGGGGAATGGCTGCAGTCTGGGTGATGTGTGCAGAGGGTTTGTCTTGGATGTGGTGGTTACAACAGTGGATGTAGATGGGGTGATTGTGGATGCAGACAGTGTTGGTGTGTGCTTGGTGGTGTCAAATTGATAGTTTAGCAAGTGAGAATAGCGAGGTGGGGTGAATGCAGGTGAGAAGGCAGCAGGGCATAGTGTGTAGTTTGGGAATACAGCGGATGGTGTTGATCAAGTGCTGCTCTCAGTGCACTTGGGTGATGGGACTGAGCTGAAAATGGACAATTTGAAGGTGGGCTCAAAGAGGGTCAGGGCGGGAGGCAGCACTTGACTGTCTATTGTTGTATGTGCTGGCACAAAGTGATTTGCATCATTGGTGTCATTCTGGGTGAGATATTTGTTGAATTCAAGTGACTCCCAACAAGTGGTGGCTCTGATGCATGGTCTGATCACAAAATTCAATGGCAAGAATCATGGGCAGAGTTCTTTGGGCAGAACAGCAGTGTTGTGGTGGTACAGACGAGACATGGTGGGCAATGGGGGAACGATGATGATGACAGGTGTAAGAAGAGAGGATTTAATCCAATCCCCTTACAGTGGGCTCCAAATGTATTGCATGATCCAGTGTTACACTCAGATCACAACTAGAGGTATGAGTTTGAAGGGGATGGATTAGAGAGAGTGGGATGAGATTGGTGAGGACAGGACAATGCAGTGGCACATCAATCAAATGGACAACAGAATGGATGAGCAGAAGATGAGAGATCTATTGAGATAGCTATTGATGTCAACCAATCAGCCTTAAGTACATTGTGGTAGGGCTATTTAGTATCTAGATGAATAAAGAAAGCATAGGAACTCAGAACATACCATCACCAATAGCATACAAAGAATGATGGGCAGCATATAAGGGAGGAGTGGATCATAGAGAAAATGAAAATGAAAGCAGAATGTATCATAAGTGTCTGGGTCAGTGTAATAAGTGGTTGATTGGTCACGTGTCTGTGTGCAGCTGCAGCATAATCCTCACAGATGCTTGCAGCAGTGGACTATCTGAGAATTGCCTCAAGATTCTCTTCCCAGAAGACTATGTGGAGGTCTGCAATGAGACATTCTATTCCCTCCCCTCTAATGTGTTACATGTGCACAATGTTTGATCTCTCAGAGTGTTCTGGAAAGGCAACATGAAGTCCTATAGAAATATTAGGAGAGTCTCAATGGAACCATCATGCTGGAGTGAGACTGTTACAAATGGTCTCTGCAAGACTACCACATGCCCCTTGCAGGCTTATCTTATATGTCCTTGATAGAACAACAAATGCAATCCTCTACAGGCACATATATTTTCATTTCTCTTTATTCCTTTCTTTTATCTCTTTATCTTATTGAGGTACAAACCTCTAACTCTTATCTTATTGGGATAACGCATCCCCACATCATACCTGAAGACATCCAGGTCTTCAACATCTTGTCTCATCAAGGGATACAAGATCCCTTTCCTATCTTATCAGATCATCTGGTTATGATCTACCATCATGACACAATCTAGCATTGTGCAATCTTGTCAGCTATAGACTAGAAGCCACTATCTTATCCAGATCACATGTCAATCATGTGACAACACACTAGATGATTAGGAGCCAGACTCCTAATCCTTATCTTATCAGGCAAGACCTGCTATTATGGAGAAGCTCTTCCACAGTCAAGGTGCCAAGACTTCTACTCTCATAGACACCAAGGGCTAGATTCTTATCTATCAGGTGACTGCTTAGTTAGCAGTCTAGACCAAGACAGTGCTTGCACTGCTATCTATGATGTCATGCCTCATGTATAGGCCTGGACCATGACATCATCAACTCTAGACAATGAAACAACTCTTCTCTAGAAAGAGGCATCTGAATGCTATATCTAACCCTAATGCTTCTGGAAGACAAGAGGTAGTCTTGAGTAATAAGATATACTTGCAAATAGCTTGGTTGAGCTATTGACCAGGGCACTTGCTGCCAGACAACAAGAAGAGGAAATCTCCAAGTCTTCAAAGCTGGGAATTCAGCCTTGAAACCTGGGGGTTTATATACTATTCTACTGTTTGTACATGTTATGGTAATACTACTATATAAGGGAACACATCCCATTGATTAGATAAGAAGCTGTGTGAATATAATAAGAGTTAGATATGCCATAGGCTGATAAGAGAGAAGCATAGCAGAGATTAAGTATAGCCTTGTCCATGAGGCAAGATAGAAGCCGCATGTAAAACATGTATTGGGCATAGGGCATAGGGCATGATGTCATAGATAAGGGTCTAGCCCTTAGTGCATGTGATGTGTCACATGACATGATCATGTGACTGGGTCTAGGCTGCTGATGTAAGCGGTCACGTGATAAGTTAGAGTTGTCTTGGAAGACAAGTCCTTTTCATCTTGGTGTGGGAATAAGTTACCATGTATGGTGTTACGCTCAGGCGTAGACCCGAGTGACGAGGGGCGAGGGGACGTTAACGTCGCTATTCAGCTGACGTGGCAAGGGTTGATAGATGGGCGATCCGCTATCCTCAGCCTCAATGGTATGTTGTGAGCTGTTGACCTGGTCAATGTATGTTGTGACGCAGGGATGAAGGAGTCGCTATGGAGGAGCAACGATGAGGGGGACAAGGGGGAGCGCCTATTGGGTAGCAAGGTGAGGACAAGGGGGCCCAAGAGGAATCGATGATCAAGGTAGATTCGGGTAGGTCTAACTTAGGGATACATCGAGGGTATCGAAGGGTTTATATACGCGAGTCAGGAGAGAATGAAGCGGAGCATAAAAGGGATGACTCGACTATAGAATGCGATGGAATTGCGAAGAAGGGAAGTGAGTCAGAGATAACGGTGTTAGTACAACTGTGGATACTGCGGATGAGTCACGCTAGATAGGTAAGCGATGATAAGGGAAAAAGGGGAATAATAAGGCGGCTCAAGCGGGACTCGAACAGCGAGAGCAATGTCTGTAGGGAAACTAGGGTAAGAGTGAAGGGAAAAAGAGTAGGGGTATATCGCGAATCGTAACATTACCCCCCAGTTAAGGGTCAAGTCCATGACGAAGACTTTAGAAGTCACCGTAACCAGAACCGGCGTCGTTGAAGTCTGCCTCCAAAGAGACATAAGGGTCCATGTCGGGAGAGGGGGAGCGGGCGGGTCGTCGAGCGACTGGGGGATGTCTAGCTCGGGGGAATGGGAGACGGCGTGGAGCCCTGTGGTAGGATTCCTGAGAAGAGGAGCCCGATGAGGACGAGGGGGGGAGAACGGGGGAGCGGTGAGGCCACGAGGGACAGGAGAAGCGTTGATGTCCTGGGGTGAACTCTCTACATTTGGTACATTGATAGCATGGACAGTTGATGCGGATATGTCCGACAGTATGGCAGTGAAAGCATTGAAGAGTGGCATGAGGACGAGGGGAGGGAGCTCGTGGGGGGTCGAAGCGAGAGAGGACGTGTAGTTCTGTCTCGTTGAGGGGGGAAGATGACGCGGAGATGGGGGGGGTCTCTGGTGCGGTGGCGAAGGTGGACGGGGAGGGGTAACGGAGGTGGGAATCAACCTCTGCGATGAAGGCCAACATGTCACATTGATACATCATCTGGATGATGTGAGTTTCCAGAGTGCGAAGGACATGAGAGAGGTGGGAGTGGTAAGCGGCGGTCTCAGCAGAGGCGGTGGGGGCGGAGGTGGTGAGGAGGATTCGTGACATGGTGAGGAAGGTTTTGTACAAATGAGTAAAGGTGGAGTTTGGCTCCATGGTGTCTAGGAGGGCGTGGGAGAGAGGGAGATGGCGTAGTTGGTAGGCTGTAGCGTCGACCAGGTCTTGGTCGAGGGGGAAGGGGTGAGTGGGGAAGGACAACGGGGGGTGGTTGACTGGGGCGCGTCGGTCGGAAAGTCTGTTGATGAGGGGAACGGGGGAGGCAGGGGAAGACCAGGTATATCTGGCCCAGACGTCGTCGGAGGGGACAGAGGGGGGAACGGGAGATTCGTAGGTGGGATCTAGCTGGTCCTGGGCATTGGCAGTGGACGACCAGCCGGTTTCGACAATGTCGGAGGCGTTGTCAGAGGTGGGGGTGGTGGGGAAGGACATGATGGATGCGATGGAATGGGTCTGGGGGGAAGAGAGACCATGTCATTGTTTATATCCGTTCAGGATATCTGCGGAGTTCTGTAGGTTCCATTCAGGTTCCCAGGAATCTTCTTCTGTGGAGTACCCTTTCCATCGGATCAGGTATTGCCGGGCTGTCGGGGACCCGCGGTGTTTGATGATCTTTTCAATCTCGTATTCTTCTTGGCCATCGATCAGATCAGGTGGAGGTGCCGGGAAATTGGGGCCGTGTACGCGGTTTTCACGATAGGGCGATAAGAGGGAGGCGTGGAAGACGGGGTGTATCTTCCAGGTACGAGGGAGGCGGAGTTTGTACGTCAGGGGGGAGAGGACGTCGGTGATAGTAAAGGGGCCTTCGCGTTTTGATGCGAATTTGGGGTTGACGACAAGGTGTTTGAGGTTCCTGGCTTCTAGCCAGACTTGGTCTCCCTTTGAGAAGGGGGAGAAGGACTTCTTGGAGCGTGCGGCCATGGTTTGTCTGGCGAGCTCGTGGGCCGCGAGGGCTTCATTGCAGGCGGCAGTGAGGGAGCGGAGGCGCTCTTCGAGGGCGGGGATCTTCGATTGGGCGAAGATTTCCGGGAGTGCTTGGGGTTCGTATCCCATCATGAGATAGAACGGTGATTGTCCGGTGACGGAGTGAGGGCAGTGATTGTGGGCGAATTCGGCGTGAGGGACCAAATCGGACCAGGAGGACGGGTTACTTCCACAGAAGATGCAGAGATAGGTTTCAATCTCCTGGTTGACTCATTCGGTTTCACCGTCGGTTTGGGGGTGGTAGGCGGTGGAGAGGGTGAGGGAGTATCTGAGGAGTCGGGAGAGCTCCTTGGCGAAGGCTGAGGCGAATTGGGGACCGCGATCGGAGATGATCTTGTTGTAGAGGCCGAAGCGGCGGTATACTGTGAGGAAAAAGAAGTTGGCGATCCCTTCTGCGGTGATGGTTTTCTTGGTAGGGCAAAGAATCACCCCCTTAGTAAGCCCATGGTCTACTATGACCAGTACGGAATCGTAGCCGTCGGAGAGAGGGAGGTCGGTGATGAGGTCGCAGGAGACCTGTTGGAAGGGGCGAGTACAGGAGGATTTGATGGGGAGGAGGGGGGGGGAGGTGGGGTGTGTGTTCACCTTGTTTTGTTGGCAAACAGCGCAACCTTCGACATATTTGCGGACGTATTGAGTGAGGCCCGGCCAATAGAATTCGGAGGAAACAAGTTGGCGAGTTTTAAGGTAGCCGGGGTGGCTGGTCGTTTCATGGTCGTGGCATCGTTGTAAAACAGCACGACGGAGGGATTCATCGGCGGGGATATAAGTTCGTCCTTGGTAGGTGAGGACGCTGTTGTCGTAGCGCCAGTCGGCGACGCGTTTGCAGAAGGGGAGGGGGAGGGCGTGATTGACAGAGCTGTCGGGGCCGGGGAGGAGTTGGAGGAAGTCCTGGACGACAGAGTTGCGTTTGGACGCATCGGAGATTCGTTCAGAGAAGATGGTGTCAATAAGGTTGACAAAGAGGGATTGGGGGAGGAGGGTCACTCCGGAGTTGTCGTCTTCGTCAGAGACGAGATCAGGGCGGCGAGAGAGGGCATTGGGGTTGGCGAGGGATTTGCCGGGGACATGGGAGAGTTTGAGATCGTAATCTGCAAGGTCGAGGAGCCAACATACTTGTCGGCGGTTGAGGTTTTGGGTGGAGTGGAAGTACGTGAGGTTTTTGTGGTCAGTGAAGACCTGGATGGGGTGGGGGGAGCCATGGAGGTATTGTCTCCAGGATCGGAGAGCACGGATGATTGCGAGGAGTTCACGATCATAGATGTCGTAGTTTCTCTCAGCCGGGCTGAAGGACTGAGAGATGTAGGAGCAGGGATGCCAATCGCCGTTGGTATCAGTCTGGAGGAGGATGCTGCCGGATGCATATTTGGAGGCGTCAGTGGCAATGGCGAAGGGGGCGGAGGTGTTGGGGAGTTGAAGGACGGGTTCCTTCAAGAAGAGGTGTTTCAGCCGGGTGAAGGCTGCAGTGCAAAGGGGGGACCATTCCCAAGGGGTATCCTTCTTGGTTAGGTCGATCAGGGGGCGGGCGATAGAGGAGTAGTCCGGAATGAACCGGCGGTAGAAGTTGGCAAAGCCTAGGAATGATCGAACATCCTTGAGCTTTTCAGGGGTGGGCCAGGATGCAATCCCGTCGAGCTTGACAGGGTCCATGGCGAGTTGACCGGGTTTCACAATCATTCCAAGGTAGTCTACTTCGGTCACCCCGAAGCGACACTTCTCGAGTTTGAGGTGCAAGTCGAGTTCTTGCATACGTTGGAGAACGCGACGGGTACGTTCATCGTGGAGTTCTTGGGTGGGGGAGTAGATGAGGAGGTCGTCCATGTAGACGACGAGCCAACCTTCGGCGATCATATCTCGGAACGAGTTGTTCATGAACTGCTGAAAGGTTGCTGGGGAGTTGGTCAGTCCAAAGAACATGACTGTGGGTTTGAAGAGGCCCTTGTGAGTGACGAAGGTGGCCTTCCATTGATGTCCATCTTTGATACGGACGTTGTTGTAGCCCCATCGGACGTCAAACTTAGTGAAAAGCTTTGCATCCTTGAGCTTGTCTACGAGGTCGGAGATGAGGGGGAGGGGGTAGGCATCTCGAATGGTGTGTTCGTTCAGATACCGATAGTCTTGGCAAGGGCGGAGGCCGCCATCCTTCTTTTTGACGAAGAAGAATGGAGAGGCTTGGGGGGATTTGGAGGGGTGGATTTTCCCAGCAGCGAGGTTTTCTTCAATGAATGCTTCGGTGGCTTGCCATTCATTGGGGGACAGGGGGTATACTTTTCCTATCTTGGGGGTGAAGGAAGTGTCGAGGTTGATCTCATGATCGTAGGGGCGAGAGGGGGGGACATGTTGTTACGATCTGCGTATACCCCTATTCTTTTCCCTTCACTCTTACCCTAGTTTCCCCTACAGACATTGCTCTCGCTGTTCGAGTCCCGCCGGAGCCACTTTACTATTCTTCCTTTTTCCCTTATCATCGCTTACCTATTTAGCGTGACTCATCCGCAGTATCCGCAGTTGTACTGATACCGTTATCTCTGACTCACTCTCCTTCTTCGCAATTCCATCGCATTCTATAGTTGAGTCACCTCTTTTACGCTCCGCTTCATTCTCTTTTGACTTGTGTATATAAACCCTTCGATACCCTCAATGTATTCCCCAAGTTAGACCTACCCGAATCTACCTTGATCATTGATTCCTCTCGGGCCCCCTTGTCCTCGCCTTGCTACCCAACAGGCGTCCCCCTTGCCCCCCTCGTCGTCGCTCCTCCATAGCGACTCCTTCGTCCCTGCGTCACAACATACGTTGACCAGGTCAACAGCTCACGACATACCGTTGAGGCTGAGGATAGCGGATTGCCCGTCTATCAACCCTTGCCACATCAGCTGAATAGCGACGTTAATGTCCCCTCGCCCCTCGTCACTTGGGTCTACGCCTGAGCGTAACACATGTTCGGTGGCCTCTTTGGAAAAGACCGAGGCGTAGTCTGAGAATTGGGAGGGTAGAACTTGCTTTGGTTTAGTTTTCTCGGCATTGGCAGTGAGTTCTGTGGAGGTGTTGATCTTGCCAATGAGGTTGGCAGGTCCGGAAATGACGAAACGAGAGTCGCCGCGAAAGACTCTATTCACGGTGGCGTAGGGGATGGGGACAGTGTTGAATTCCTCGATGGACTCATCCTTGAGGAAGCTGGGGAGGTGTTGGTGGTCGGGGGCGACGTTGACATGTCGGATTTCGGGGGAGTCATTGGGGAGGAGGGAACAGAAGTATGAGTCGTGCCGTTTGGTGTCGGCCAAGTGGAGAGAGTGGAGAAGTTTCGACTGATCCGTGGATTCGGCAATGGAGATGGTCTGTTCGGACCAGTCAATGGAGGGGTTGGTGGCTTTGAGCCAAGGGAGTCCAAGGATGACGTTAGTCGTCCCACAGTTCATGACGTAGAAGGTTACTTTGTGCGCAAGTCCTTCGATGTGGATGAAGAGTTCCATGGAGAATTTGACTCCTCCTTGGACTGCGGGGTCCTGGGTGATGCTGCGGACGTTGAGAGGACGGGGGAGGCAGGTGGTGGGGAGTTTGTGCTTTCGCACGAAGTTCCAATCGATGCAGGAGATGTCGGCTCCGGAGTCGATTAGGGCGGTGGTGTCGATGACTTTAAATGTATGCAACGGAACGATGAGTTGAATGGGGAGTTTCATTGTTCCGGGCAGGGTAGATATTTTTACATGCGTACGTTTAGGGGAAGGGGAGGAGGAACCTTGCGTCGAACGAGGTCCTCCGTCTAAAAACCCGGGAGGGCGGCGATGTTGTTTAATCCGAGCACCGATTCGTCTACTTCCATGATTTCTTCGATGCGGGAGGTGCGAGGGGTGGGGGAAAGGGTGTAGGTGGGGCAGGCCTTAGAGTTGTGGCCTTTTCTTCGGCAGCGTAAGCAGCGGCCTTCTTTGAAGCAGCGTTGTCGCTCTTCGTCGGTGAGTTTGGGGGGGTGAGGGGTGGTGACCGCGTCAACGTCCATGGTGTTGGGGTCCTTGGGGCAAGGGGTGGGGTTCGAGTAAGACCGGTATTCGGTCTTTGGGTTTTTGCCTGAGATGGCCTGGGCGTGTTCCCATTGGGTTTGGAAATGTACGGCTTTGTCGTACCAAGAGTCGATGGAGGTGGGGGGAGTGTCCATCGCGAAGATTCGCTTCATGAGGGGGGTGTTACGCTCAGGCGTAGACCCGAGTGACGAGGGGGCGAGGGGGCGTTAACGTCGCTATTCAGCTGACGTGACAGGGGTTTGATAGACGGGCGATCCGCTATCCTCAGCCTCAACGGTATGTCG
>JBBPML010000568.1:0-13184 GCA_038090275.1 Austroboletus novae-zelandiae
TCGACTCCTGGTACGATAAAGCCATACATTTCCAAACCCAATGGGAACGCGCCCAGGCCATCTCTGGCAAAAACCCAAAGACCGAGTACCAGTCTTACTCAAACCCCACCCCTCGCCCCAGGGACCCCAACGCCATGGACGTTGATGCGGTCACCACCCCTCGCCCCCCCAAACTCACCGATGAAGAGCGACAACGCTGCTTCAAAGAAGGCCGCTGCTTACGCTGCCGAAGGAAAGGCCACAACTCCAAGGTCTGCCCCACCTACACTTCCCCCCCCACCCCTCGCACCTCCTGCATCGAAGAAGTCACAGAAGAAGATGACTCGATGCTCGGGGTAAACAAAACCACTACCCTCCCGGGTTTTTAAATGGAGGACCTCGTTCGACGCAAGGCTCCTCCTCCTCCTCCCCTAAACGTACGCATGTAAAAGTATCTACCGTGCCCGGAACAATGAAACTCCCCATCCAAATCATCGTTCCGTCCCATACGTTCAAAGTCGTCGACACCACCGCCCTGATCGATTCTGGAGCTGACATCTCCTGTATCGACTGGAACTTTGTGCGAAAGCACAAACTCCCCACCACCCGCCTCCCCCGCCCTCTCAACGTCCGCAGCGTTACCCAGGACCCCACTGTCCAAGGAGGAGTCAAATTCTCTACGGAACTCTTTATCCACATCGAAGGACTTGCACACAAAGTAACCTTCTATGTCATGAACTGTGGGACGACTAACGTCATCCTCGGACTCCCCTGGCTTAAGGCCACCAACCCCTCCATCGACTGGTCCAACCAGACCATCTCCATCGCCGAATCCACGGACCAGTTGAAACTCCTCCACTCCCTCCACTCAGCCGACTCCAAGCGGCACGACTCATACTTCCGCTCCTTACTCCCAAACGACCTCCCCAAAATCCGGCATGTCAACGTCTTCCCAGATCACCGCCACCTCCCCAGCTTCCTCAAGGATGAACCCATCGAGGAATTCAACACCATCCCCATCCCCTATACCACCGTAAACAGAGTCTTTCGTGGGGACTCTCGTTTCGTTATCTCCGGACCTGCCAACCTCATTGGCAAGATCAACACCTCCACCAAACTTGCTGCCAACGCTGAGAAAACTAAGCCAAAGCAAGTTCTACCCCCCGGATTCTCCGACTATGCCTCGGTCTTTTCCAAAGAGGCCACCGAACACGTTCCCCCCTCTCGCCCCTATGATCACGAGATCAACCTCAACGCCTCCTTCACCCCCAAAATCGGAAAGGTATACCCCCTGTCCCCCGATGAACGACAAGCCACCGAAGCATTCATTGAAGAAAACCTCGCCGCTGGGAAAATCCGCCCCTCCAAATCCCCCCAAGCCTCTCCGTTCTTCTTTGTCAAAAAGAAGGACGGCGGCCTCCGCCCTTGCCAAGACTATAGATATCTGAACGAACATACCGTTCAAGATGCCTACCCCCTCCCCCTCATCTCCGACCTTGTAGACAAACTCAAGGATGCTAAGCTTTTCACTAAGTTTGATGTCCGATGGGGCTACAACAACGTCCGTATCAAAGACGGACATCAATGGAAGGCCGCCTTCGTTACCCACAAAGGCCTCTTCGAACCCACGGTCATGTTCTTCGGACTGACCAACTCCCCAGCAACCTTTCAGTGGTTCATGAACGATTCATTTCGAGACATGATCGCTGAAGGTTGGCTCGTCGTCTACATGGACGACCTCCTCATCTACTCCCCCACCCAAGAACTCCACGACGAACATACCCGTCGCGTTCTCCAACGCATGCAAGAACTCGACTTGCACCTCAAACTCGAGAAATGTCGCTTTGGGGTGACCGAAGTCGACTACCTTGGAATGATCGTGAAACCCGGTCAACTCGCCATGGATCCTGTCAAGCTCAACGGGATTGCATCCTGGCCCACCCCCAAAAAGCTCAAGGATGTTCGATCATTCCTGGGCTTCGCCAACTTCTATCGCCGGTTCATTCCGGACTACTCATCCATCGCCCGCCCCCTCATCGACCTCACCAAGAAGGATACCCCTTGGGAATGGTCCCCCCTCTGCACTGCAGCCTTCGCCTGGCTAAAACACCTCTTCATGAAGGAACCAGTCCTTCAACTCCCCAACACCTCCACCCCCTTTGCCATCGCCACTGACGCTTCCAAATATGCATCCGGCGGCATCCTCCTCCAAGCCGATACCAACAGTGATTGGCACCCTTGCTCTTACATCTCTCAGTCCTTCAGCCCGGCTGAGAGAAACTACGACATCTACGACCGCGAACTCCTCGCGATCATACGCACCCTCCGATCCTGGAGGCAATACCTCCATGGCTCCCCTCACCCTGTCCAGGTCTTCACCAACCACAAGAACCTTACGTACTTCCGTTCGGCTCAAAACCTCAACCGTCGCCAAGCCCGCTGGCTCCTAGACCTCGCGGACTACGACCTCAAACTCTCCCACGTCCCCGGCAAATCCCTCGCCGGCCCCGACGCTCTCTCCCGCCGCCCTGACCTCGTCTTCGACGAAGACGACAACTCCGGAGTAACCCTCCTTCCCCAATCCCTCTTTGTCAACCTGATTGACACCATCTTCTCTGAGCGAGTCTCCGATGCGTCCAAACGCGACTCTGTCGTCCAGGACTTCCTCCAACTCCTCCCCGGCCCCGACAGCTCTGTTGACCACGCCCTCCCCCTCCCCTTCCGCAAACGCGTTGCCGACTGGCGCTATGACAACGGCGTCCTCACCTTCCAAGGACGAACTTACATCCCCGCCGATGAATCCCTCCGTCGTGCCATTCTACAACGATGCCACGACCACAAAACGGCCGGCCACCCCGGCTACCTTAAAACTCGTCAACTCGTCTCCTCCGAGTTCTACTGGCCCGGCCTCGCCCAATACGTCCGAAAATACATCGAAGGCTGCGCAATTTTCCAACAAAACAAGGCAAACACACACCCCACCTCCCCCCCCCTCCTCCCCATCAAATCCTCCTGCACTCGCCCCTTCCAACAGGTCTCCTGTGACCTCATCACCGACCTCCCTCTCTCTGACGGCTACGATTCCTTACTGGTCATAGTAGACCATGGGCTTACTAAGGGGGTGATTCTCTGCCCCACCAAGAAAACCATCACCACGGAAGGAATCGCCAACTTCTTCTTCCTCACGGTATACCGCCGCTTTGGTCTCTACGACAAAATCATCTCCGACCGCAGCCCACAATTCGCCTCAACCTTCGCCAAGGAACTCTCTCGCCTCCTCGGATACTCCCTCGCCCTCTCCACCGCCTACCACCCTCAAACAGATGGTGAAACCGAACGAGTCAATCAGGAGATCGAAACCTATCTCCGCATCTTCTGCGGAAGCAATCCGTCCTCCTGGTCAGAGTTGGTCCCTCATGCCGAATTCGCTCACAACCACCGCCCCCACTCAGTCACAGGCCAATCCCCGTTCTATCTCATGATGGGATACGAACCACAAGCACTCCCAGAAATCTTCGCTCAGTCGAAGATCCCTGCCCTCGAAGAGCGTCTCCGCTCCCTCACTGCCGCCCGCAATGAAGCCCTCGCTGCCCACGAGCTCGCCAGACAAACCATGGCCGCTCGCTCCAAGAAACTCTTCTCCCCCTTCACCAAGGGCGACCAAGTCTGGCTAGAAGCCAGGAACCTCAAATGCCTCGTTGTCAACCCCAAATTCGCATCAAAACGCGAAGGCCCCTTTACCATCACTGACGTCCTCTCCCCCTTGACGTACAAACTCCGCCTCCCTCGTACCTGGAAGATACACCCCGTCTTCCATGCTTCCCTCCTATCACCCTATCGCGAAAACCGCGTGCACGGCCCTAACTTCCTGACACCCCCACCTGACCTTATCGATGGCCAGGAAGAATACGAGATCGAGAAGATCGTTAAACACCGCGGGTCCCCGACGGCCCGGCGATACCTGATCTGATGGAAAGGGTACTCCGCAGAAGAAGATTCCTGGGAACCTGAATGGAACCTACGGAACTCCGCAGATATCCTCAATGGATATAAACAACGTCACGGCCTCTCCTCCCCTCAGACCCATTCCATTGCATCAGTCATGTCCATCCCCACCACCCCCACCTCCGACAACGCCTCCGACATCGTCGAGACCGGCTGGTCTTCCACCACCAACGCCCAGGACCAACTGGACCCTGCCTACGAACCCCCCGTCCCCCCCTCTGTCCCCTCTAACGACGTCTGGGCCAGATATACCTGGTCCTCCCCTGCTTCCCCCGTCCCCCTCATCGACAGACTTTCGAGTCGACGCGCCCCGGTCAACCATCCCCCGTTATCCTTCCCCACTCATCCCTTCCCCCTCGACCAAGACCTGGTCGACGCTACGGCCTACCAACTACGCCGCCTCCCCCTCTCTCGCGCACTCCTAGACACCATGGAGCCAAACTCCACCTTTACTCATTTGTATAAAATGTTCCTCACCATGTCACGAATCCTCCTCTCCACCTCTGCCCCCACCGCCTCTGCCGAGACCGCCGCCTACCGCTCCCACCTTTCTCACGTCCTCCGCACCCTGGAAACCCACATCATCCAGATGATGTACCAATGCGACATGTTGGCCTTCATCGCAGAGGTTGACTCCCACCTCCATTACCCCTCCCCGTCCACCTTCGTCACCGCCCCAGAAACCCCTCCCGTTTCCGCGTCGTCCTCTCCCCTCAATGAGACTGAACTGCATGTTCTCTCCCGCTTCGATCCCCCATGAGCCCCCTCCCCCCGTCCCCATGCTACTCTCCAGTGCTTCCATTGTCACACAGTGGGACACATCCGCATCAACTGCCCTCGTTACCAATGCAACAAGTGCAAGGAGTACGCCCCGGGCCATCAACGGTTCTCATGCCCCTCGTGGCCTCGTCGCTCCCCCGTCCTCCCTCCCTCATCCTCATCGGGCTCCTCTTTTCAGGGATCCTATCACAGGGCCCCGAGTCGTCTCCCATTCTCTCATGCTCGATGATCGCCCGTCGCCAGACGACCCGCCCGCTCCCCCTCCCCCGACATGGATCCCTACGTCTCCCTAGAGGCAGACTTCAATGACGCCGGTTCCGGTTACGGTGACTTTTAGTCTTCATCATGGACTTGACCCTTAACCGGGGGGTAATGTTACGATTCGCTTATATCCCTACTCTTTTCCCTTCGTCCTTACCCTAGCCTCTCTACAGACATTGCTCTCGCTGTTCGAGTCCCGCTTGAGCCACTTTATTATTCCTCCTTTCTTCTTATCATCGCTTACCTATTTAGCGTGACTCATCCGCAGTATCCGCAGTTGTACTACTACCGTTATCTCTGACTCGTTCCCCTTCTTCGTGATTCCATCGCATTCTATAGTCAAGTCATCTCTTTTACGCTCCGCTTCATTCTCCTTTGACTCGTGTATATAAACCCTTCGATACCCTCGATGTATTCCCCAAGTTAGACCTACCTGAATCTACCTTGCTCATCGATTCCTCTCGGGCCCCCTTGTCCTCGCCTAGCTACCAAGTAGGTGTTCTCCTCGTCCCCCTCGTCGTCGCTCCCCCATAGCGACTCCTTCGTCCCTGCATCACAACATACGTTGACCAGGTCAACAGCTCACGACATACTGTTGAGGCTGAGGATAGCGGATCGCCCGTCTATCAAACCCTTGCCACGTCAGCTGAATAGCGACGTTAACACCCCCTCGCCCCTCGTCACTCAGGTCTACGCCTGAGCGTAACAGCCCTCAACACCTACATCGCGGACTTCCGCAACCACGTCGCCAACTCAGGCATCAAGGATGAGAATGTCCTCATCAACTTCTTTGCCAACGGCATCCCCGCCCCCCTCATGAAGCAAATCTTCGCAATGGACACTCCCCCCACCACCATCGACTCTTGGTACAATAAAATTGTACATTTCCAAACCCAATGGGAACGCGCCCAGGCCATCTCCGGCAAAAACCCAAAGACCGAGTACCGGTCTTACTCGAACCCCACCCCTTGCCCCAAGGACCCAAACGCTATGGACGTTGACGCGGTCACCACCCCTCACCCCCCCAAACTCACTGATGAAGAGTGACAATGCTGCTTCAAAGAAGGCCGCTGCTTGCGCTGCCAAAAGAAAGGCCATAATTCCAAGGCCTGCCCCACCTACACCTCCCCCCCACCCCTCGCACCTCCCGCATCGAAGAAGTCAAGGAAGAAGACAAATCAGTGCTCAGATTAAACAACATTGCCGCTCTCCCGGGTTTTTAGACGGAGGACCTCGTTCGATGCAAGGTTCCTCCTCCTCCTCCCCTAAACGTACTCATGTAAAAGTATCTACCCTGCCTGGAACAATGAAACTCCCTGTTCAAATCATTGTCCCATCGCATACGTTTAAAGTCGTCGACACCACTGCCCTGATCGATTCTGGAGCCGATATCTCCTGCATCGATTGGAACTTCGTGCAAAAGCACAAACTCCCCACCACCCGTCTCCCCCGCCCCCTCAATGTCCGCAGCGTTACCCAAGACCCCACTGTCCAAGGAGGGGTCAAATTCTCTATGGAACTCTTCGTTCATATCGAAGGCCTTGCTCACAAAGTAACCTTCTTTGTCATGAACTGCGGGACAACCAACGTAATCCTCGGCCTCCCCTGGCTCAAAACCACCAACCCCTCCATCAACTGGTCAAACCAGACCATCTCCATTGCCGAATCCATGGATCAATCGAAACTCCTTCACTCTCTCCACTCGGCCGACACCAAATGCCACGACTCCTATTTCCGTTCCCTCCTCCCTAACGACTCCCCTGAAATCCGACATATCAACGTCGCCCCCGATCACCGCCACCTCCCCAGCTTCCTCAAAGACGAATCCATTGAGGAATTCAGTTCCGTCCCCATCCCCTACGCCACCGTAAATAGAGTCTTCCACGGGGATTCCCGCTTTGTCATCTCCGGACCTGCCAACCTCATCGGCAAGGTCAACACCTCCACAGAACTCGCTGCCAACGCCGAGAAGACTAAGCCAAAGCAAGTTCTACCCCCTGAATTCTCCAACTACGCCTCAGTCTTTTCCAAAGAGGCCACCGAACATGTTCCTCCCTCTCGCCCCTATGACCACGAGATCAATCTCAACTCTTCCTTCACCCCCAAGGTTGGGAAAGTATACCCCTTGTCCCCTGATGAACGACAAGCCACCGAAATGTTCATCGAAGAGAATCTCGCAGCAGGAAAGATCCACCCTTCCAAATCCCCCTAAGCCTCTCCATTCTTCTTTGTCAAAAAGAAAGACGGCGGCCTCCGCCCATGCCAAGACTACCGGTATCTGAACGAACACACCATTCGAGATGCTTACCCCCTCCCCCTCATCCCCGACCTCATCGACAAACTCAAAGACGTGAAGCTTTTTACCAAGTTTGACGTCCGATGGGGCTACAACAACGTCCGTATCAAAGACGGACATCAATGGAAGGCCGCCTTCGTCACTCACAAAGGCCTCTTCGAACCCACGGTCATGTTCTTTGGACTGACCAACTCCCCAGCAACCTTTCAGCGGTTCATGAACGACTCATTCCGAGACATGATCGCCGAAGGTTGGCTCGTTGTCTACATGGACGACCTCCTCATCTACTCCCCCACCCAAGAACTCCACGTCGAACGTACCTGACGCGTTCTCCAATGTATGCAAGAACTCGACTTGCACCTCAAACTCAAGAAGTGTTGCTTCGGGGTGACCGAAGTCGACTACCTTGGAATGATCGTGAAACCCGGTCAACTTGCCATGGACCCTGTCAAACTCGACGGGATTGCATCCTGGCCCACCCCTGAAAAGCTCAAGGACATTCGATCGTTCCTAGGCTTCACCAACTTCTACTGCCGGTTCATTCCGGACTACTCCTCCATTGCCCGCCCCCTGATCGACCTAACCAAGAAGGATACCCCTTGGGAATGGTCCCCCCTTTGCACCGCCGCTTTTACCTGGCTAAAACACCTCTTCTTGAAGGAACTCGTCCTTCAACTCCCCAACACCTCCGCTCCCTTCGCCATCGCCACCGATGCCTCCAAATACGCATCTGGCAGCATCCTCCTCCAAACCGATACCAATGGCGATTGGCACCCCTGTTCCTATATCTCTCAGTCCTTCAGCCCGGCCGAGAGAAACTACGACATCTACGATCGCGAACTCCTCGCGATCATCCGCACCCTCCGATCCTGGAGACAATATCTCCACGGTTCCCCCCACCCCGTCCAGGTCTTCGCAGACCACAAGAACCTCACATACTTCCGCTCCGCCCAGAACCTCAACCACCGACAAGTGCGTTGGCTCCTCGACCTCGCAGATTACGATCTCAAGCTCTCCCACGTCCCCGGTAAATCTCTTGCCGGCCCCGATGCCCTCTCCCGCCACCCCAACCTCATCTCTGATGAAGACGACAACTCTGGAGTTACCCTCCTTCCCCAATCCCTCTTCGTCAACCTCATCGACACTGTCCTCTCGGAGCGCATCTCTGACGCATCCAAATGAGATTCCGTCGTCCAGGACTTCCTCCAAATCCTTCCTGGCCCCGACAGCTCTGTTGACCACGCACCCCCCCTCCACCTCTGCAACCGTATCGCCGACTGGCGCTACGACAATGGTGTCCTCACCTTTCAAGGACGGACTTACATCCCCACCGATGACGCACTCCGTCGTGCCGTTCTACAACGATGTCACGACCACAAAACTGCCGGCCACCCCGGCTACCTCAAAACTCGTCAACTCATCTCCTCCGAGTTCTACTGGCCCGGCCTCGCCCAATACGTCCGCAAATACGTCGAAGGTTGTGCCATTTGCCAACAAAACAAGGCAAACACCCACCCCTCCTCCCCCCCCCTCCTCCCCATTAAATCCACCTGCACCCGCCCCTTCCAACAGATCTCCTGTGATCTCATCACCGACCTCCCCCTCTCGGATGGTTGCGATACATTACTGGTCATTGTAGACCATGGGCTTACGAAGGGGGTAATTCTCTGCCCCACCAGAAAAACCATCACCACGAAGGGAGTCGCGTCCCTCTTTTTCCTCACCGTATTCCGACGATTCGGCCTCTACAACAAGATCATCTCCGATCGTGGACCGCAATTCACCTCGGCCTTTGCCAAGGAGCTCTCCCGACTCCTCGGATACTCCCTCGCCCTCTCCACCACCTACCACCCCCAAACCGATGGTGAAACTGAACGGGTCAACCAGGAGATCGAAACGTACCTCCGTATCTTCTGCGGGAGCAACCCATCCTCCTGGGCCGACCTAATCCCCCACGCCGAATTCGCCCACAACCACTGCCCTCACTCCGTCACAGGGCAATCACTGTTCTATCTCATGATGGAATACGAACCCCAAGCACTCCCGGAAATCTTCGCCCAATCAAAGATCCCCGCCCTCGAAGAGCACCTCCGCTCCCTCACTGCCGCCCGCAATGAAACCCTCACTGCCCACGAACTCGCCAGACAAACCATGGCTGCCCGTTCCAAAAAGTCCTTCTCCCCCTTCGCCAAAGGAGACCAAGTCTGGCTTGAAGCCAGAAACCTCAAACGCCTCGTTGTCAACCCCAAATTCGCATCAAAACGCGAAGGCCCCTTTACCATCACTGACGTCCTCTCCCCCTTGACGTACAAACTCCGCCTCCCTCGTACCTGGAAGATACACCCCGTCTTCCATGCTTCCCTCCTATCACCCTATCGCGAAAACCGCGTGCACGGCCCTAACTTCCCGACACCCCCACCTGACCTTATCGATGGCCAGGAAGAATACGAGATCGAGAAGATCGTTAAACACCGCGGGTCCCCGACGGCCCGGCGATACCTGATCCGATGGAAAGGGTACTCCGCCGAAGAAGATTCCTGGGAATCCGAACGGAACCTACAGAACTCCACAGATATCCTGAACGGATATAAACAACGCCACGGCCTCTCTCCTCCTCAAACCCATTCCATCGCATCCCTCATGGCCATCCCCACCTCCCCCACCTCTGACAACGCCTCTGACATCGTCGAAACCGGCTGGTCTTCCACCGCCAATGCCCAGGACCAACTGGACCCTGCCTATGAACCCCCCGTACCCCCCTCTGTCCCCTCCAACGACGCCTGGACCAGATACACCTGGTCCTCCCCCGCTTCCCCCATCCCCCTCATCAACAGACTCTCCAGTCGGCACGCCCCGGTCAACCACCCCCCGTTGTCCTTCCCCACCCATCCTTTCCCCCTTGACCAAGACCTAGTCGACGTCACGGCCCACCAGCTATGCCGTCTCCCCCTCTCTCGCGCTCTCTTAGACACCATGGAACCGAATTCCACCTTTACCCATTTATACCAAACCTTCCTCTCTATGTCGCGCATCCTCCTCACTACCTCTGCCCCCACCGCCTCCGCTGAAACCGCCGCATATCATTCCCACCTCTCCCATGTCCTCCGAATTCTGGAAAACCACATCATCCAGACTATGTACCAATGCGACATGCTAGCCTTCATAGCAGATGTAGACTCCCACCTTCGTTACCCCTCCCCATCCACCTTTGTCACCGCCCCAGAATCCCCCCCCATCTCCGCATCGTCCTCCCCTCTCAACGAGATGGAACTACGCATCCTCTCCCGCTTCGACCACCCACGAACCCCATCCCCCTGCCCTCACGCTGCTCTTCAATGCTTCCACTGCCACACGGTCGGACATATCTGCATCAACTGTCCTCATTATCAGTGTAACAAATGCAAAGAATACGCCCCGGGACATCAACAGTTCTCATGCCCCTTGTGGCCTCGTCGCTCCCCCGTCCTCCCTCCCTCATCCTCGTCGGGCTCCTCTTCTCAGGAGTCCTATCACAGGGCCCTGCGATGTCTCCCATTCTCTCACGCTCGACGATCCCCCGTCACTAGATGACCCGCCCGCTCCCCCTCTCCCGACATGGATCCCTTCGTCTCAATGGAGGCAGACTTCAACGATGCCGGTTCTGGTTACGGTGACTTCTAGTCTTTGTCATGGACTTGACCCTTAACCGGAGGGTAATGTTACGATCCGCGTATACCCCCTACTCTTTTCTCTTCACCCTTACTCTAGTTTCCCTAACAGACATTGCTCTCACTGTTCAAGTCCCACCTGAGCCACTTTACTATTCCCCTTTTTCTCTTATCTTCGCTTACCTATTTAGCGTGACTCATCCGCAGTATCCGCAGTTGTACTGATACTGCTATCTCTGACTCACTTCCCTTCTTCGCGATTCCATTGCATTCTATAGTCGAGTCATCCTTTTTACGCTCCGCTTTATTCTCTCTTGACTCGCCTATATAAACCTCTTGATACCCTCGATGTATTCCCCAAGTTAGACCTACCCGAATCTACCTTGATCATCGATTCCTCTCGGGCCCCCTTGTCCTCGCCTTGCTACCGAGTAGGCGTTCCCCTCGTCCCCTTTGTCGTCGCTCCCCCATAGCGACTCCTTCATCCCTGTGTCACAACATACGTTGACCAGGTCAACAGCTCACGACATACCATTGAGGCTGAGGATAGCGGATCGCCCGTCTATCAAACCCTTGCCACGTCAGCTGAATAGCAACATTAACGTCCCCTCACCCCTCGTCACTCGGGTCTATGCCTGAGCGTAACAAGTAGGCATATGTGAGCAGAGAGGAAATATATTATTTACACATACGAGAGCATAGATACACTGAAATGAGCAGATTTTTTATGTCAGAGGGGGGCAGAACTACGCAGATTATAGCAGATGACCAAAGCTGGGGCTGCGGGTGCCCAGGGATGAGCGGAACACACCAACTCATACCAAAACAGACACAAACAGTAATGAACACAAAAAAAATCTGATATCAGTCTCATTTCTTGTGTTAGTGTGTCTACAAATGAGTACGTAGTATAATTCATCCACTCGCAGACAGAGGCACACAGAAACATAGGAAATCATAGTAACTTTTCACAGGGTATATGAAGGATCTATTGCTCTGATCAAGGTCAATCAATAGGTCTTAAATACTGAGCGGCAAGCAGTAGTAGGGGCTATGAAGTAACTAGGAGAAACGGAGAAACATAGGAAATCGGAAACATACCATCGCCGGTCGCATACAGAGAATGATGAGTAACATAACGGAACATAGGAGAAATGAAAGGCAAAATGAAACGTATCGTACATTATCAGAGTCTGGTTCAGCGCGTGTTCGTGCACAGCCGTCGCGCATTCTTTACACTACAACGCTGCATCCCTCATATACTTGTCCATTGCCATTTAATCTGTACTGTTTCGCAGCTGAAATCTACGATATGCAAGCCTATCGGAGACCGGATCAAAATGGTGAGACTCAGACCACTGAGTAACAGCCAGACCCGTATGGTGTGCGGTATACCGTGCATACGGGTACGGTGTTGACGCGGGTTTGCATTTTATCACACCGTACCCGTACCCGCGGCACCCGTAGACTCGTTACCCGCGGTGTGTAGCATACCCGTGCTATACCCTAACCAGCAGTGACCGTAAGAGATGTGCTCTCCTCCTCGAACCGGCACACCTGACCACTTTCGTAGGTCTAGGGTGACTTTTCCGTTCCCATGCGGTGCCACATGGGGGTCAAACCCATGTGGTCCCTACTCTCACCGAATACTCGGCCGAAGTCCACTGATATGATTTGAGGACAACCGTAGCACAGTGGCACAGAAAAGGAAATCAAGGGTCGGGTCAGACTAACCCAAAACAAAAACGAGTGAAGCCCATCCCAACTTTGAGCCCATTGTTTCAAACTTTCCAACTTTGCTGATTGGCAGGACCCTAGAACGGTTTATTTAAGAGGAGCGGTAACTCTGTACTCGGTTCCACATCCTTGGCAGATGTTATCTCTCCTTCTCGCTCTTTGGACGTCGGCTTTTGCGGCTAGCTCTCTCGCATCCCCATTTCAGGCTCAGAGCTTGATCGGTCCACCTCTTGTCATTCTTGACTATGGCGCGCTGCAGGGTTTTGATTCCGCTGGAGGGACCGAATCGTTCCTAGGTGTACCCTTTGCTGAACCACCGTAAGCTCACATTTTGTCTACGTATTCGCCCTTCTTATTCCACTTTTCCAGTATCGGGCAGCTTCGTTTCAGCAATCCCGTGCCTCCTCAGCCGTTCCCTGGAATAATAAATGCGACTTCGTTCGGAAATGCATGCCCACAGCAGCCCTTGCTTGGTCCCA
>JBBPML010000569.1:0-13168 GCA_038090275.1 Austroboletus novae-zelandiae
ATGTACAAACACTTGTGTAGCTATATAAACCCTGGGGATAGACCCAGGAGAGTAACAAGACACTTACTCTTGTCCCCCATCTTCAAGCTCAGGAATATCTCTCTTCCCTCACTCTACTATCTCTCTGTTAGCAAACCGCTCTACTGCTTGGTGAGTCTCCCACCTAAGCCCTATTCCCTCTTGCCCCTGCACCATTGAGATACCCTGCATTCCCAATATATATCATGCTAGGCACATCGACGTCATGAAGACTGAAAATGTCAGGTTGATTGTGAATCTGCAATGCTGGCAGGGTGCACAGTTTCCATATGTCTGTTTGTCCATTGGCAACTTCGTGGATGACGCGAGGCTGCTCGTATCTTATGTAAACAGGACTCCACAATCTTGGCATGCCCTCTGCCCTTACACTCTTTTGGCTGCTACTGTTACGCTCAGGCGTAGACCCGAGGGACGAGGGGGCGAGGGGACGTTAACGTCGCTATTCAGCTGACGTGGCAAGGTTTGATAGACGGGCGATCCGCTATCCTCAGCCTCAACAGTATGTCATGAGCTGTTGACCTGGTCAACGTATGTTGTGACACAGGGACGAGGGAGTCGCTATGGAGGAGTGACGACGAGGGGCGAAGAGACTGCCTACTTGACGATAGGGCAGGGACTAGGAGAGGGCCCGAGAGGAGTCGATGATCAAGGTAGATTCGGGTAGGTCTAACTTGGGGAATACATCGAGGGTATCGAAGGGTTTATATAGACGAGTCAAGAGAGAATGAAGCGGAGCGTAAAAGGGATGACTCGACTATAGAATGCGATGGAATCGCGAAGAAGGGGAGCGAGTCAGAGATAGCGGTAGTAATACAGCTGCAGATACTGCGGATGAGTCACACTAAATAGGTAGGCGAAGATAAGAGAAAGAAGGAGTTAATAAAGTGGCTCAGGCGGGACTTGAACAGCGAGAGCAATGTCTGTAGGGAAACTAGAGTAAGAGCGAAAGAAGAGAGTAGGGGTATAAGTGAATCGTAACAGCTACTACCATGTCCCCCAGTACTCTCCCCATCTGCTGTACGCTTTTTTGTAGGTCAAATAAGCTAATATGGATTCAGAAAGTAAGTACTTGTCGCTTTTTTTCATTGGCATGGAGAACAGTGAAATAATGTATCTATTAGTTAGATGGCTGTATTCTCAGGCAAAGTCCCTTCGCGACCAGTTTAACCAGGAGGGCAGGCACCATTTCATCGATGAGGCGATTGGCCTTGCTCATAAAGCTCTGGAACTTTGCTTACCTGACCACCCCCTGCAAGCTTGCTCTCTGGCATGGCTTTCAATTCATCTCTCAGATTGGTACACACAGTTCAGTGATATGATGGACATTGAAGAGGGGATCCTTCTCAGTCGGGCTGCCTTGCACCTTCATCCAATGGGGCACCCTCATCACTATATATCTTTGGGCAATCTTGTGAAAGGTCTTTCCGCTCAGTATGACCAACTTGGGGCAATAGATGATCTGGATGAAGCTATTTCCCTGGAGTGAGAGTCACTGGTGCTTTGTCCATCAGGGCACCAGAACCTGACAATATCGTTGAATAATCTTGGCAATTGTCTCGGGAAGTGGTATGAGAAGCTTGGTGCCATGGAGGACTTGAATGCAAGTATTTCCTTTTGTCAGGACTTGCTGGCCCTTTGTCCTCAAGGACACCCTTGTTGTGCATCTTCATTGAATAACCTAGCTATTGGTCTGTGAGTCCAGTATGGGAAGCTTGGTGGGATGAATGATTTAGATCAGGTGATTGTATTGAACTGCAAAGCACTCAATCATTGTCCACAAGGGCACCCTCTCTGTTCATCATCATTGAATAATCTAGCAGTTGGTCTGAAAACCTGGTACGAGAAGCTTGGAAACATAGATGACCTGGACGAGGTGATTGTGTTGAAATGAGAAGGACTCGATTTTCGTCCACTAGGGAACCATCTCTGCTCAAATTCGTTGAACAACCATTCGATTAGTCTCCACAAGCGGTACCGGAAGCTTGGAAAACTAGACGATCTCAACGAGGGGATTGAGCTCAATAAGGAAGCAGTCGAGCTTTATCCACTAGGCCATCCCCATCGATCGGGGTCCTTGCAAAATCTTACAATTAAACTTCGCATTCGTTTCCCACACTCACGACAGTCCTGCGACGAGAAGGCTTTGTTCGACATGTACACCAAGCTTGCAGATATCTCCCACACAGTGTCGTCTGCTGATCTGTCCGCGGTTGAAGATTGGATAAGTGCAGCTGAAGATTTAGAACATCCCACGACCGTCCTCGCATACGAAACTTACCTTCGTCTCCTCATCCATCATCTGACAGCTCTCCCATCTCTATCCCGTCATCTGAACATCGTCAAAGAACTTTCCTCGTCGCTCGCACAAGACACCTTTTCTGCTGCTTTTCGGAATCAGTCGCCTGCGAAAGCTGTCGAGCTTTTGGAACGGGGTTGGGGTGTATTTCTGAGCCAGCTAGGCCGACTTCGTTCTCCCGTCGACGAAGTTATAGAATCCGGACCGGACGGAAAGACCCTTGGGGACAGGTTTTTACAGTTGACATCAGACATCCGCAAAGCTCTCTAATCATCTGACTCAAATCAGCACGATGACGTTTGTCACTTGAATGTGGAACTACAGAGGGTCGTATCGGACATTCGCAGGTTACCCGGTTTCTCACATTTCCTCCTACCACCACTCTTCCCGCACCTCCGGAAAGCTGCCATTCATGGTCCTGTTGTGATCGTGAATGCGAGCATGTATGGCTGCGACGCACTTGTCGTCTTCTTCGATCGGGATCTGGTTCATATCCCGTTACATATATCGAGGGATGAAGTCCGTGCGATGACTTCGGAGCTGCATAGGTTGACGAAGCAGACAAAAATCACCAACATGGGGAAGCATTTTGCGGCTGTCATGCGGGATCTGTGGAAGAAGGTCGTTTCCTCGATTGTCGATGTCCTCAAGGCGAACCATCCTTTGCAGTCGCGAATCTGGTGGTGCCCCACCTCTGAATTTTCTCTCATTCCTTTGCACGCTGCAGGCATGTATAGGACGGGTCAACCCAGGTTCTCCGATTTCTATGTCTCATCGCACACATCCTCGCTCGCAGTGCTCATTCATGCTAGAGAGTGTCAGCTGTCAAACTTTCCGGTTGAAGCGAAACGTTTCGTTGCGATCGGACAGGCGAAAGCTGCGGGGGAGACCGAGCTCCATTCGATAGCTGATGAACTTACGGCGATTGGAGAGCGAGTCGACGGTCGTGCCATGTTCACACGTATGGAGGGGTCGGCGTCGACTATCGCCGACGTGTTGGAAGCGTTCGAGAAGACCGAATGGGTTCATCTTGCATGCCACGGTCTACCGAACAAGAAAGAACCATTCGAGTCTGCCTTTGGTCTCTACGACGGAAAGCTGACAGTGGAACGTCTCCTTCAATGCGACTTGAAGAAGGCAGAGTTTGCATATCTGTCCGCTTGTCATACGACGGTCGGAGACGAAGACTGTTTGGATGAGATGATTCATCTGGCGTCAGCAATGCAGTTTGCAGGGTTTCGTTCAGTTATTGGGACGATGTGGGCGGTGGACGACGGACAGACTGTGAAGATTACGTCCAAATTTTACGAGAAGATGATTGACGAGTCGGGTCGTCTGGACCGTACCCGTGCAGCGTACGCGCTGCATCACACGATGAGGGAGTTGCGGGGACTATCGTTTGATCAACGAATTCTGTATGTGCATTTCGGAGCCTAGATCGACTTTGTTCATGCTTTACTATTCCTCTGTGTTGTTTCCTCTTTTTGAATACTCGCACTTTTTCACTTTGTAATAAGTTTGACAACTCATGAATTCTTCGTGCTCTCTTTCGCATGTTACCTATATAGATTCACTCATAGTACGTGTCGCGTGTCTTCAGACGCGTTGTTATCCGTCGAGCCTCTTATCACTTCGTCGCAGCCCACGACGTCCGAAAACATCTCCGCGAGATTCACAGACGCGTTGTGGCCTCTGTCGAAATTTGGATACACTTCTGATACCAAGCCTCGGCCAGACCTAACAGATTTTCGACCTCTTCCGAGTTACCAAAGTTATCGCAGTTCTTCATAGTTCGCGCGCCACTTCCTTGACATCGTCCGTAGCAGACAAGTCTGGGTCTTTGAGCCTGTAATCAAAGATTTTCATGATAAAAGGTTCGGTAAAGTCCTCAAAGTTGGAAGCGTTCACGATCTCAAATCGTCGTGCAAGCCTAGGATTAATGTTCTGACAGCGTGCAATAAAGTTAGCTAAGATGACTCGGACGGCGATTAGACGTCACCTAGACCATCGCTTCCTCTTGATCCTTGTATCCGGGGAGAAGAACACATCGGTCTTCACCAGACACACTTTATGTCTTGGTTACCATCGTATCGATGACGGTGGTCTTGTATAATGGATCTAACCCGTTTTTGCTATACAGCATATATGCCTTGAACATCCTTCGGTTAGCCTCGTATGACAATGTCACTTGAAACGATGACTAGAACCTTGCCTCACGTGCTCTCCAAATGAGTGCCCACTAATGCTTCAGTTATGTTGTGTTATATTCTCTTTAGTCTGGCTCTGCACTTATCGTATAAATATCCTATGTGTCTTTTCCCCCAGTCGCCAATTTTTAAGCATTCATCGTGAATCATGATTCTCCAGAATGTTCTTACCTTTCAGTGAACGCGCATTGACGTCACGAATGTTATCCGCTTGGACACGTAGTATGTGCACGTGCATATGATGAGGAGGGATTGAATGCCGACCTCAAGGAAGGATCAGAATTACTAGTTTGCTCATCATACAGTGGCCTCGACGAAAATAACGGGACGTGCGGATGCGACCGACCGAGGAGGTGGGAGAACACGCGTCCTTTTCTTGGCGTATTAGTCCCACGGTGACGACGACAACAACATTTCAGTACCACCCGTGCAACCATCGACTTGCGCTACAATGACGAAGATATCGCCATCAGTTATGTCACAGTCAGGGAACACTGCGTCTACGACGAGTCGACGATGATGACGCAACAGCGTGCCCACCATCTCACCAACAACGGTACGAGGCCAAATCGATGACACTGCTATGGGGTGAAGACAACGAGGAGGAAGACAGTACCGGTGAGTTCCTCGTTCGCTCACTTTCCCATGTTTGCTGACGCCAATTCTCAGAAGTGCTACGGGCTCGACGACGACGACGACGACGAGAGCACGGGCACCATGAAGGAACCCGAGATGGTCCATTTCAAGTCTCGATATCGGCGAGTCGACGACGACACGTGAAGGTGCCTACTACATGAAAACGACGGTGTCCTGGTGTGCACACTGTGACTGGCAGTTCAATTTCGATGACAACAAGAGCATGGGCACGCGAATGTTCTCCCAACACCGCAGGGAGACGACGTGCCGTAGTTCGACATCAACGATGAGGGCACAGGTAAGTGCCACCCGCCTCGACGACAATCATTCCAGTTGAATCAACTCAAACGCGTCCCCAGTCGAGCTCAAGCGACTCAAGTTGAGCCCGCCGTTTGTATCGCGGAGCAAGTCCCAACGCGCGTGACTCTCCATCGCCTCCGCCAGTGCCCAGTCTCGACCGCTCTTTTAAGTTTTCTTCGCTCCCACCTAAGTTCCAGCGACGTTCAACATACCGCTCGCCTTCAATGAAAACAGTCTCGTTCCTCTCCCCTACCACGAAGGTGACATTAGTCAGCTTTCGTTTTATTTTCTCTTACAGTCTTAAACCAGTTTCATAGTTTGGGTAAATGGCTACCATCTTATGCGCCTCCCGGCACTTCTTCGTGCAAATCTCAAATTCGCCAACGCCCCCATCGGCTCCGTTCGTCCGAAATCTTTCGGTGTCTCTTCGTCCGTGTATCGCTTCTACGTGGCATACTTGCAGCCGATTTTGTTCGCTTCCAAACTACGAGCTATGCAAGACATCCCAGACAAATAGTCGTATTCTCGTACCCGAGTCCCTCCCAAACGGTACTCAAGCCGAGGGGACCGATACCGGCACAAATAAACGGTGTTTTGTTGACGTCGGGGTATTCCCAATGGGTCTCGACATTAACTAACTGCGGGGGAGGAAGTGGGTCTAATCTACTTCTGGGACGGACCCGTTCAATATTAGGTTCATCTTCTCAGACAGCGTTATGCTGGCATGAAGATGATCGTAGGTCGGGACATGCTCGATGAAATTCAAGCAAGTGTTGTCGTCTTGCGTTTATTCTGAATTCTCATTCATAATGATTCCAGGGCGTCCGAAACGAGATCGAAGCATTCGAACGTTTCTTCAAAAAGTACCCCGAGTTCCAGGGAAACGTGATATTTTAGTATGTAGGACTCAGCAAAGCTCTAACACGTTTGTGGTTTACAGGTCGTCCTGATCCAAGTGGCATCGTCAATGCTCGGTTTTCTACACTGACCACATACTCAGGAAGTAATTTTCAGCCAATGCCTCGCCATGTTGACAGTCGCAGGCGCGTTCTTGGTCACGAGTTCGCATGAGGGGATGGTACTGCGGACGCACGAGTTTGTGGAATGCCAAGATGAAAGGCATAGGCCTCTCATTCTGAGCAAGGTACGTAGCACATCATTCGAGCTAATAGTAACGACGTGTTGATTGGGAATTTTAATATTACAGGATCGTATAGTTACTCTGGCTTCCATTCTTGCATTTCCGTGAACCCATACGATACGCGTAGGACTCCCGTCAGGTGAGGGTACTGATGCTGATATGATTATTGAGAATCTGATACGGATGTCAGGCACTGAATATGAGCGATAGAGGTGTTCTCGCGCTGGAAAGATTTGCACAACCACGTTGTCACTCAGAGTAGTCAGGCGTTTGTCACATCCTTCCTCACACGTTGTCTTCGCACCAACACAGAGCACACCGCCCAAACCGATCTCTCTCTCGTCCGACGTGGCATGTTTGATCTCCCGATACAAGCATTCATCGAAACGACTGCTATTGCTCGACTTTGAGGGCGCGCATGTGGATCCGCGACATATCCCGCGCCGGACTCCTCACATCGTTTGAACGTCAAGAACATGTTACCACGTTACTCAATCTTTTTTTCGAGGATCAAAGGAATGAAGTCGGGCTGTTGAGTGGGCTGCCGGTCAAGAGTGCTCGATAAGATTGCTGCGGCTATTCCAGGAGTGGGTATCGTTGCCGAAAATGGGATCTTTATCAAGACGAGGCAGATGAAGAAGAATACCCGCGGCGTGGATCGATGTGGTGACCAATCTGAACTTTACTTGGAAGGGACCGTGTGTGGAAATACTCGCCGGACATGTGCCGCGTTGTTCTTCTACTCGACGTCCAAAATCATGATCAGTGTGCTCGAATTTGGATACAGACTGCTGGCTTCGAGTAAAAACTAATGAATACATCACGCTAGTCATATCGACTATGTGAAGACTGCAAATGCCCGATCGATTGCGATGCCGGCCGCGTGCACGCCGCTTTCCATATGCATGTCTGTCCGTCAACTTCACACGTGGCACGAGCCTGTCGTCGATCCTGGCGCGCACTAGGCTGCCCTCACACTCTTCCGCTGGTACTATCACGCCCCCAGCACTCTCCCCATCCGCCGTACGCTTTCTCGTTGGTCAAATAAGCTAATATGGATCCAGAAAGTAAGTGGTCGTTGCTTTTTTCCGTCGGCATGGAGAGTAGCAGAATGATGTGTCTGTCAGTTGTCCGGTTGCTTTCTCGGGCGAAATCCCTTCGCGACCAGTTTAACCAGGAGGGCGGGCGCCATGTCATCGACGAGGCGATCGCCCTCGCTCGTAAAGCTCTGGAACTTTGCTCACCTGACCACCCCCTGCGAGCGGACTCTCTGACATGGCTTTCAATTCATTTCTCGAATCGGTACCAACAGTAGTTCGGTGATATGAGGGACATTGAAGAGGGGATCCTTCTCGATCGGGCTGCCTTGCAGCTTCGTCCAACGGGGCACCCTGGTCGCTATGTATCTTTGGGCAATCTTGCGAGAGGCCTTTCCACTCGGTATGAGCAACTTGGGGCAACAGATGATCTAGATGAAGCCATTTTCCTGAACCGAGAGAAATTAGTACTTTGTCCATCGGGGCACCAGGACCGGTCAATATCGCTGAATAATCTTGGCGATAGTCTCATAAAGCGGTATGGGAAGCTTGGTGCCATGGAGGACTTGAATGCAAGTATTTCCTTTCAACAGGACTCACTGGCCCTTTGTCCACAGGGGCACCCTCATCGTGCACATTCGTTGAATAACCTAGCAATTGGTATGCGATACCGGTATAAGAAGCTTGGTGGGATGAATGATTTAGATCAGGCAATTGAGTTGGACCGTGAAGCACTCAATCTTCGTCCACAAGGGCACCATCTCCGCTCATCTTCGCTGAATAACTTAACAATAGGTCTGAAACATCGGTACGAGAAGCTTGGACATGTAGATGACCTGGGCGAGGTGATTGTGTTGGACCGAGAAGCACTCAATCTTCGTCCACTAGGGCATCCGCGCCGCTCAATGACATTAGGCAACCTTTCGATTAGTCTCCACAGGCGGTACCGGAAGCTTGGAAGATCAGACGATCTCGACGAGGCGATTGTGCTTAGTAGGGAAGCAGTCGAGCTTTGCCCGCTAGGCCATCCCTTTCGATCGCTGTCCTTGCAAAACCTTGCGATTCAACTTCGCACTCATTTCACGTGCTCACAACAGCCCTGCGTCAGTACGGCATTGTTCGACGTGTATACCAAACTTGCAGATATCTCCCACACAGTATCATCTATTGATCTGTCCACGGCTGAAGATTGGATAAGTGCAGCCGAGGATTTAAAGCATCCCACGACAATCCTCGCATACGAAACCTACCTTCGCCTCCTCATCCATCATCTGGCAGCTTTGCCATCTCTATCTCGTCATCTGAATATCGTTAAAGAACTTTCCTCATCACTTGCATAAGACGCAGGGGAGAGCGAACTCTATTCGATAGCCGATGAGCTTACGGCGATTGGAGAACGAGTAGACGGTCGTGCCATGTTCACGCGTATGGAGGGGTCGGCATCGTCCACCGCCGAGGTGATGGAAGCGCTCGAGCAGACTGAATGGGTTCACCTCGCATGTCACGGTTTACCGAACAAAAAGGAACCTTTCGAATCTGCCTTTGGTCTTTACGACGGAAAGCTAACGGTGGAACGTCTTCTTCATTGCGACTTGAAGAAGGCAGAGTTTGCATATTTGTCTGCTTGCCATACGACAGTCGGAGACGAAGACTGCTTGGATGAGATGATCCATCTGGCGTCGGCAATGCAGTTTGCAGGGTTCCGTTCGGTGATTGGGACGATGTGGGCAGTGGACGACGGACAGACTGTCAAGATTACATCCAAATTTTACGAGAAGATGGTAGATGAGTCTGGTCGTCTGGATCATACCCGTGCAACGTACGCGCTCCATCACACGATGAGGGAGGTACAGGGTCTATCGTTTGATCAACGAATTTTGTATGTGCATTTCGGAGCCTAGAGCCTAGTTTGACTTTGTTCTTTCCTTCGTTCCTCGCCGCTTGTCGTGCTACTTTGTTATTTCCTCATTTCGATTACTCGCACTTTTTCACTTTGTGATAGGTTTGACAACTCATGGATTTCCTCTGCAATGTACTCTCCTCTGCATGTTATCTATATAGATTCGCTCATAGTACGTGTCATGTGTCGTCTGACCCGTCGCTCACGAATTATATCTTGTTTTCGATTGCCAATGCATCTTCGCCAATTGTGCTTCCCCACATGCTGACCGAACAACGACATGGAAGTCGAGGACTGGTCCTGTGTTCCAGCGCCAGGTTGTCCAAAAATGATAAGGGTGCCCTTGTTCGGACGGGCACCGCTCCGTTTCTGCGGCGAATTATTCCAGATGATGATGTGTATCCTGTCGAGTCGAAATAGGTATCAGATGATGATACAATATCCTCTTAGTGATTGTGTCGCTCCAGCTGGCATATCAGCAAGCAGGAGTATCAGAAAAGGGAAAATAAAGCGAGATCCCGGGGTGAGCGATGACAACTAGGTAAGCAGTTCCTCGGTCACTGCGTGCGTGCGTCGCACAAAATAGATATTCGCCTCGTCTACTTCGCGAGCACATTTTTTGCTGCTCGAGGTCGTCGAAGGCCTGCAGGCACGCTTGGATTTACAAGCTAGTAAGTAGAAATCAAATGAAAGTGTCTTCAGAATTTAGCCACTCGCTCTGGTTTCTCCTAATCTAACCGGTCTTTGGCTGCAGTTTCCCCACACCTGCGCTCGAGATACTTCTCAACCCATGCAACGAGTTAAGTGGCTGGTGAATAACTGAATCAGAAACATATCGCTTATTAGGTAAAAAGGGATTGAAAGTGGACTTACGCTGACATTGAAATCAGCGCCCCAATCTTCACATGCGACAGCAGCGGTAAACTCCTCGGCAATTACACCTGTCAATTTTGTTGTTCGGGGTGCCTCCTCTGGATGAAGGTCGCCAGGAAATCGATATATCTAAAGAAATGAGGCCCATCAGTAACATATGTACGTAGATCTCTTATGGAGTCTAGCACAGGAACAGTGGGAGAAGTACTTTCCTTGATGAAGGAGTCCGGCTGGGTCCATTTTGCATGCCATGGCGCTCAAGATGTTCAGGATCCAACTGCCAGTGGACTCTGTCTTGGGGCCGATGAGCGACGGCTAAGGGTACCCAACATCGTTGCGTTGCGTGATGGACTTGCTTTCTCTCTGTATGTCAGATGGCCACGGAAGACGAGATACTTTCTGACGAGGCCATCCACATTGCTGCTGGCATGTTGTTTACTGGGTACGGAGGTGTCATCGGAATCATGTGGTCAATCAGTGATGCTCCATGCGCGGGAGCAAGAGATGTGTATGAGCACGTCCGTCGACTTGCTCACCGAAGGTCAATGAGGATCGTAGAACAATCAGTAGTATATATATTCACTGGGAATTTATGGGTAAGAAGACGAGAAAACATATTGGAGTAAGAAAAAAACACATGCAGGAGTAGATACGGCGACCAATGAACAAAGCCATCGATGCGAGAAACCCAGGATTACGATCGGAGGCACTCAATGAATCTGCGACCGAGACGCTTTGGAGTTACCGAAAGTTCGCACCGCCGGGAGAATTCTGTACGCAGTCCATGGTTCGATTTAAATATCTTTGCCGTGAACAATATCACTCACCTTGAAGCCATTTCTTGACTTCTTCCCTCGACTCTGATCGATTCTCTAACTCTTTGGATGCGACCCGGAACAACCCAACTGCTTTCTCTCGGCGTTGGACAGCATCCAGCGCCTCGCATTTCTGCTGGTAAAATATGAACTTTAGTTCATCTGTGTCGCTTGTCCAGCCAAACATCTTGAACAGCATCAACAACTCTTACGTCATGATAAGAACATGAGACTCACCAGAGAAATGGTTTCGAATTGTGGATCAGGAAGAAAGAAAGGAGCTTGCATTTCGCCGCCCAGGTCATCGAAAAGTTTGAGTGCCACGTCGTATTCACCCTTGCGCATGTGCGATTTTCCAACAATGGTATACATATGTGCCTGTAAAACATCGTTACAGCATTTCCAGGGAGCGATTATGATCAAGTACCTGAACGAACGACGACACAGCTGGGTAGTGCGTAACTAGATCCGCAACACGTGCTATGCCTTCTTGGCAGTTCCCCGATGTAAATATGATGATCGCCTATCAGGGGGTCACAGATAGATGGGCTACAGCAAGTCAGAAACGAACCTTGACTAGAGACATGAAGCACATATCTATGTCAAACACGTCGCAATGATAAAAGAGCAAGTTGAACTCTTCTTTGCCACCTTCTGCATCTCCTTTGCCGAATAACGCGATGCTGTATGCGACATAAGCCAGTATGTCAGGCTTGAGACCGATCGACTATATACGAGATCAATGAATGAGCAGACGAGAACGAAAGGACGACCACCTTTTGAGCGTCTCGGATGGCTGCGTCCCACTGGTGAAGACGTGCTCGGAGGAGGGCACGGGTAGCATACAAGTGTTGTCTTTTGTCGGACTGTTTGATTTCTTGCGATAGCAGTTGGATCGCCTCGAGTAGCTTGTCCTCCTTCCATGGTACGAGCACCGCAGGGCTAGCATCGACAAGCTACGAGACAAAGAGACGGAATTAGAACGAGCGTCGACTCTGTTGACACAGACTTGCATTTGACATGATGAGTTTATGAGACATCTGTAGCAGCCCCAAGGATGATCTGTCAGGAATGAATTCATAGGAATGGATTTAGCACATACTGTATCAAGGTAATGAATGGGAAGGATGTCTCGTAGATTGCAGATTGTGATTCCGCCTTCCCCGCCCATCATAAAGTCATAGTTATCTGACACGGCAACACAGAAGATTCTCTCATTTCGGATGATGGACCCAATCTGCTTGTAAGTTATGGTATCCCAGAACAACACCGTAGAACGTTCGGCTGTTGCGATAAATTTGTTGTTCCTTGCTAATGCTATTCGGCCATATTCTCTTTCCTGGACGGTCCATGATGTGACGGTGTTCCTGGAGGCGATGTCGAGGCAGTAGATATGTCCATCGTTCGAGACAAACAGTTTACTACTGACGTTGTCCCAGGCGAGCGAAAGGCCGCGAGGCCACTGGATTCGGATAGGCGTGTCGGAGAGGAGGCTTCCGTTTCGGCTGTCGTAGATGCGGATGTTTGTTCCCCAAGTTGCGGTGGCGATGTGAAGACCATCCGGAGAGAAATTGACATTGTTCACCCATTCGTTGTGTTCCCATTCGAATATTTTCTCGCCAGTAAGGAGCGACCAGACACAGGCAGTGTAGTCCCCTGATCCACTGGCAATTCGTGTCCCATCCGGAGAGACATCCACTGCATTCACCCAGGCATCGTGTGTTTTGAACTCGGTCACCTTGGGGCCGTTTGCCCGCCACACTTTGACCGATCCATGGTTGGTCCAGACCACGACCCACATCAGCAAAATAATCAAAATCTTGCAAGGCCTTGCAAGGTTCTCACGACCCTGCGAGTGCTTGCAACGCCGATACCAGCCTTGTCATTGTCATGCAAGCCATTGCAAGACCATGCGAGACTCTAA